>JAEMWC010000183.1:270000-282500 GCA_016490735.1 Pachyseris speciosa | reverse complement strand
TAAGTACCTCTCGTCTAATTTTCATTTTTTGTCACAGACACGCATAATTTTAAGATGAAATTCGATACGCGTACGTGTCAATACATGTGTTCACTAATGGTGCTCGTTCGTAACTGTATTTCGTTGAAACAGGATTTTCTTCGACCGTTCTTAGGAATAAATTTTACAATGTAACTCTTCCAAACTTGAAACACAAATGTGTGTAATTCGTTATGGAATGCAAATTTTCTGTTCTCACGCGCGGTGTCTGTCAAGTCTATTTTTATTCAATGTTTACTTTGCGCTATTTTTGGCCGAAGAGTGAAGATGATCTCGGCGACGTTTCTATCCAAATTATACACGGATTTCACTTCGGATGTTTCCTTGGAGTTTCACTAGTGTTCCATCGAACGTTTATCAATTTATTTATTTCAAATGAACAAAGGGGATTAGTTTCTAAAGAAACTGTGGTGCTGCGTCGGTAGATAACATTTGCGGAGGTACACGTGAAACGATCAGTGATCGGGCCCTAAGCGATCTGTTAAGATCACTGATCGTTTCACGTGTACCTCCGCAAATGTTATCTATTGCATAACCTGCACATTATGCAAAAAGTTATACATCGGCGAAACAGGAAGACGACTAGGTGACCGATTCCGAGAACATCTTCGTGATGTTGAGAAAGATGACAAAGACGCATCCAAACCTGTCGCTCGGCATTTTAATCTCCCTAACCATTCCAAACAACACATGTCAATCTCCGGCCTTTCCCTACATCAAGGCACCACGGAAAGCCGTAAAAATCTCGAGCAAAAACTGATCTTTCAAATTGGCACTCTTAATCCCCACGGTATCAACGAGCGCTTTTCATTCAATTAATTTATTCCTGTTTTTCACGTTACCATGTTACCACCAATAGCGTAGCTCCATTTTCTGTATATAAACCATACACAACCCACAATTCCTCGATGCGCTCCGACGAAGGGCTAACGCTCGAAACGTCAGCTAATCGAATCCCTGTACAGTGGTCAATTTACATTATCAACTCCGTTGATAAACCAAATTTTTATTTATTTCAAAGGCGATGAGCGATTTTCGAAGTTGGCCTCGTACATACGATAAGCTACCATGTCTTGTTTGCGTCAGTCGTGGTCGATGAGCGGTTTTGTCGAAACTTGTTCGATCAATCGCGCCAGCCTTGAATTCCTTACGCTTGCCAAGCGGCTACTGGCTAGCGACTACACTATTTGCCTACTTGTACACTGTGCATTTTCGTCGAGAAATAGACCGCTTTCTCTAAATTTTGATCGCTTTTGATGACAGTGTCCGCGATGAACCGCAGCGATCTTGATTCGTTGCGCTTATGAACAAGCGGCCATACGAACGTATTAAAATTTAGCATCGGAATTTTTATGCAGAAAAGCACAACGCTGTGACCTCGAAAGAAACTGAAGGTCTTTTGACTTTGTTTATTTTTTATGCAGTATGCGATATTTCCTCGAGAAGTACACCGCAATGACTTTTGACAGTATTTGTCACCGCCCTGTCCTTTAGCTTGAATTCCTTGCGTTGTTCGAACGGAAATTGTTGTAATGTCTACATAAGTATCCATACAGAACAATTGCGTTCTTTCCTCAAGAACTCGGAAAGTCGAATCACGTACTCGATGAATCGCGTACTGGATGAATAACAATAGAGTGCTTCCTGCGTGGTCGACTCTCATATACCGGGAACTGAAATCGTTAATTATAAACTAACAGCAGGGTACGGGAAACATAGAGGAAAAAAGGGCACACAGAGGAGCAAAAGCAGTGTGCACTAGGAACAGAGGAACAGTGGACACGGAGGAACAGTGGGTACAGAGGAACAGTGGGCACAGAGGAACAGTGGGAACAGAGGAACAGTAAGAACAGAGAAACAGTAGGCACAGACGTACAGTGGGCATAGAGGAACAGTATGAACAGAGGAACAGTAGGAACAGAGGTACAGTAGGCACAGAGGAACAGAGGAACAGTAGGAACAGAGGTACAGTAGGCAAAGAGCAACAGTAGGTACAGAAGAATAGTATGCATAGAGGAACAATGGGCACAGAGAAACATTAGGCAGGGAGGAACGATAGGCACAGAGGAACAGAGGGCAGAGAGGAACACTGGACATAAGGAATAGTGGGCACAGAAGAACAGAGGCTGAAAAGTGTGCAAAAGATTGTCATCGGGCACGTTTCGAAAAGAGTTCCAAACGTTTTGTTCCTTGCTAATTATGTTTCCAATTTTGTCAATTGCACTTTTGCACTAAAAGTACCAGGTGTCAGAGCAGTATTTCTCTTCATGGCGTGAGGACAGCAAGTGCTAATTTATTAGTTTGGGAATGTAAAGTTGAAATGATGTTTTTACTTTTAATTGTTAGTTTAACAACTTCTAGACTTTTTTTACTTTAAATTTCTTCCGTTTTCTTCTGTGGAAAAAATCTTTGTGTTCAGTCGCTGCTGTTCTTGTCCCAAAATAAAAGTTGAACAAGACATAATTAAATTTTTTGGTAAATGACTGTTTGCGAATTTCGCTGCCACGAATAAAAAACTGTCATTTTCTTTTCCACCTTATTAGGTATATTGAGAGAAGTACAAAGGCATAAACCTAAGATATGACAGTGGTTTGGCGGCAGTATGATAGAGCGGTCTCGGCCGTGAAATGTTGTCAGTCAGTTAGCTAAGAATGATTTCT
The DNA here is from genome assembly GCA_016490735.1 of Pachyseris speciosa. Taxonomy (NCBI): domain Eukaryota; kingdom Metazoa; phylum Cnidaria; class Anthozoa; order Scleractinia; family Pachyseridae; genus Pachyseris; species Pachyseris speciosa. The sequence continues at coordinate 279,801 of JAEMWC010000183.1, read as the reverse complement.
TCACTGAGGTCAATCATGCCAAACATTAGAGTTCTAGTTTTAATGACATTAAATTGAATCGACAACGTATTCCACCCTCCCTGTTGCCTTGCAGCGGTATTGAGTCTAGGACTCTCGCCAACCGGTTAGCTCAGTGGTAGGGCACCGCACTAGCGTGCGGGAGGTCGCGGGTTCAAATCCCGGCCGGACCAACACTCAGGGTCTTAAATAATTGAGGAGAACGTGCTGCCTTTGTAATAAGATCTGCAAATGGTTAGACTTTCTAGTCTTCTCGGATAAGGACGATAAACCGTAGGCCCCATCTCACAACTCTTCATAATTGATTCTGTGGGACGTAAAAGAACGCACACACTATTCGAAAAGAGTAGGGGACGTAGTTCCCGGTGTGGTGGTCTATCTCTCATCTGTTGGTTAAATGCTCGGAGATATTAGCTGCACAAGCTACTCTACAATCCGAGGGTAAATAAAGTAATGCAATTAATGTATATGTAGGTGAGACGATTCGACTGCCAACAGAGACGAATCGAGTGCAATCGAAAACGTATTCCACCCTCTCCGTTGTCTTTCAACGGTATTCTTTCTAAGACTCTCGCGAATCGACTTCCGGTAACACGATTCGTCTGCTAACATAGACAAATCGACTGTAAAGTACGGCTCCTGTAAAGTACGGCGTTTGACACGGGCTTTGCAGACCGAAAATAGTTTTTTTAAAACTGATTTTTCAAGTGAAAGCCCTGGGTGGGGGTGTGCGGTCCGCTTCCTGAAACCCTCGCCCTATTTCAGACCAAAATCTGCGATTTTCCTTACCCTATTTCAGACCTGACCAAGAATTTGATTCCCTATTTCATACCTATTTCACGTACACAGTTGGCGTAAACATAATTAAAAGACAAAAAAGAACCTGAGGGCTTTTGTTGGTCTTATCGACTAAAGATGAAGAAGTAGCTTCTTCTAAAATTATAGATAGGAAGCATAGGAAAACAGGACGTCGCTTTGCGATGTGTGGTGTTTTCTATGGAAAATAATTGTAAAATTAGTCCCGTCATCCAATCCGATTGGTCAATAAATATGGTCCAACACCAGGTAAGACCGGTCACTGTAAATTAACATAAAGAAACGTCCGATTTTCATTTGGACATGAAACCTTTCCGCCATTTAATTTGCTTAATAATTATATTCAGAACTAATATATGTCAATGATTGCAACCATACAACAAATGGCATTATTATCATTTTATTTACTTTTCTTTTGTTGTTAAAAGACACCTTGTTTGTAGTCGGTCTTTGTTTTTTCGTAATATCAGCTTCTGTCTACTTTAACTTAGCTTCCCTGGGATAGTTGACCTTGTTAAAGTTGAATTCTAAAAAGAGAGAAATTTTCCATACCTCTTGGCTTAGCTGTAACCAAAAAAAGGTCATTTGACTGACAAGAAAGTTGAAACAGCTGATAAAGTTCAACATAGAGCTACTCAAACACAGGACACTAGCTAATGTTTAGATCATTTATGCGGTTATAATCGACACATTTCAGTTGACATTCGGCACAGAATTGATTAATGAGGTGTGCACTTATTCCGCTTACTTTGATCAATTTGGGTCAAAACTTAAATGGGATCTTGAAACAGCTGCAACGGAAGCTTTATGGAGAATCGGCCAGCGGCCTTCTTTATAACGAATTCTTTATTATCAACAGTTGATGTGGTAACTTGACCACAGGAAAGAGATTCAAGTACCAACGTTTCGAGCGTTATCCCTTAGTGAAAGCGAATCGCCTTTTTATAGTCTGCTATGCAAAATTAAAGTTACGTCCGCCTCTATCTTTTTTGCACGGTTAATTTAAAATGAAACATGTAGGGCTATAACTCTGACCAATTTGGGTCAAAATTTAAACACAGACCTTAAAACAGCTGAAACGGAAGTTTCATGGACAATCGGCCATCTCGCTTCTTTATAATGAATTCAGTATTATCAACAGAGTTGATAAGGAAACTTGACCACCTTAAAAATACTCAAGCACAGACGTTTCTAGGTTTAGGCATTTGTCAGGAGGAATCGCCCTTTTTATAGACTGCTAAGTACAATTCAAGTTATGTCCTCTTCTATATCTTTTGTGCAGGGAAATTTAAGATGAAAACATACACATCAATTAAAAACAAGGAAAACCAATAAAGTGTAAACCTATAATTTGGTTCCTTTGATGAAATTCTAAAACTAATGTTTATTTTCGAACAAAATACATGTTCAGTTTGAACAATATGAGAATTAGAATTTTTGAAGCAGTCTTGTGAGCAAAGGAATATATGGTTTCCTTGGTTATTTTAGCTTATTGGAAAAACCTCCCTCTAGAAGGTGTTTTCAGCTGAAAATTGGTAAACGAAACAATCATAGCTTAATGAAGGTTTGTTTAAGGCTCATGCCCATTCACACGTAAAGCCGAGATTCGGATAATGATTAGTTTTACGAACCTCATTAAAACTGAGTTCGCTCATGTAGTTTTAACACCTCGTAGGATCACTGTTCCCAACCCAACCTTTTAAGTTGCATTTTACTCTTCTTTTCGAACTTTAAACTGAAACCCGTTTCGACATAATCTTGGCAAAACATATGGACTTTCTAACTAGCGTTTCGAATTCTCATATCGGAATTCGGTCTTCTAGATATCTTCAGTTTTGCAAATTTTTGCACGAACAAAGAAACCCTAACTAATTTCATATTCTTTTACTTTTCCGACTCGTGGCAGCTGAAGACACCTTGTTTTCGCATAACAATAATATTTATCTTAGGTAAAAATCAATTAACTTAAACGTTTGACATAAATAGTACTGCTTGTAATACGCTTGCATGACGCACTTGGTATTGACCAGACCTACTACGCTGGTGAGTTGATCACATAGCCAGCTCTGGTACGTGTGGGCATTACACTCTGGACACTGTTGCTGTAAACACTTCTTCCTGAGAAGCTAGCTGCTCGCCTCCATAATAAAGCCGTTCCCTACAAAATCCAACTGTGTGCGTGGTATATAACATCTGTCCCGTAACAAAAGGAATTTCATTAGAATCGGTTATGGCACTAGCGGATGTCTATAAATCGATAGCATAGAAGACAATGTTGATAAAACTTTTTAATATCTGTTAAGGTAATTCCCTCGAAAAGAATGTACTATTAAGATTTTTTTTCAAACTTCGCGCAATTCATATCCATGCATAGGACATAACATAGGGAAAAAACGCAATAAAAAGACGGGGTCACCGTGCTGGTTTTCGCCCTACATGGCTGTTATTCTGAGTGTTTTTAAGGAGTTGAGCGAGAAATATTCGCAACTATACAAAATTTTATTATGTAACAAACACTATGAATAGTTGTGAAACCTAGAGCCTAATTGACTATGTGTACGTTTGTCTGGGCAATAATCTTTCAGTATGGTGATTTCCCAAATAGCCTGATCTTGCAAATGATGTAAGGATAATGGACCACTTCATCATCATCCCTTATTCCTCCCTGGCTCCAAATGCAGAGTTTCACATCATTTATGTGTAAAGAATCCAACTTCTACTATTAAACTATTTTTCTCCTTAAATTTTCTCCTTAAATGTCATGACGTAATATCTTTGTTCTTTTGTTTGATTTATATACTGTTATTTATTTATAATAGTTTTTTTTTTTACCCCCTCTCGCATTTTAGTATTAGGTATTGTACAGTCCGTAATCCAGCCCTTGGGCTGCAATGGATTTTCAATAAATCTATCTATCTATCTATCTATCTATCTATCTATCTATCTATCTATCTATCTATCGATCGATCGATCGATCGATCGATCTATCTATCTATCTATCTATCTATCCTTAAAATATGTTTTTCGAGTGCCTATTACCAGTAAATAACACCAATAAAATGGTGGTGTTACGGGACGTTTTTCTGTAAAACTAGATTTTAAGTGAAGTTCGCAAACATTCTGATCATGAAGCGATTCATTTAGGTGTTTTCCACCTGCCTTTGGAAGAAACTCTTTGGAATGTGAAATGAGCTTTAAATTGTCAAGGTGTGAATAGTGAGAATTTCTTCTATTCGCTAAGCTTACGTAAGTGAATGAGCTGTTCGAATATTATTGGTCGGAATTCGCATATGACAATTCGCCTGTCAGTAAGAGCTTTGAGTTCTGCCTGTAACGAAATGAGTCAAGATCTACAATAAACGCCATGTTCCTGAACGAAGTTCTGGTCCATTTGATGCAGAATGATCCCGGAAGGTGGCAGGGCACCTCTCGCTCAGCAATGGAAGTGAAACCCTCGAAAAGCCCCTGTTACAGTGGTCACCGTGCTCGTTTCTTTGCAACACGACAACAAAGGGAAAATTTTCGCTGACAAAACCTAATGTCTAGGCAAATACGCCACGTTTCTAATGTGCGCGCGCACGAGAGCGCGCCAAATGATGCCATAATTATAAATTATACGCAGTAAGGATACGCCATGCAATAGGCTAGTTTTGAATTGTGGAAGAACAAAAGAACCAAGTCGAGGTTGAGATGAATAATTTGCATATTTTTTTGTTAACAACAAAGGAAAACGAAAATGATTCCCCTGAACCTCGACGTGGTTCTTTTCTTTTCCACAATTCGAAACTCGCCTTTTGTGACGAATCACCTTAAGTCAACAAGAATCAACTGTTGACCAACTTAACTACCTCGTAGTTGAAACATGCGTGTGCGGACGTCTACATAAACGTAATTAGCTCATTTTAAAACACCGAAAAAAACATCCGAAACCGATGACCATCAGAACTGTTAAATTGAACAGGTACACTCGTTTTGGAGTTTGCTTGTGCTGGTAAAACCAGGCGTGTTATTTTAACAGTGGCTAGGATTTTGTTTTATGCACAGACAAGCCTTCACATGCTAAAATTAAGTGAAGCCAAACGGAATTCAACTGCGGCAGCCAATATACAGGCAATGTGGTTAAATAACGGGAAGTTTGTTCAATTATGACGGTGAAAATAAAAAAGTTAGGGATAATTTGGCCCCGCTATGTGCCATTCTGGAACTGAATTTAGATGAAGTCGACATGGGGACTGTATTCCACAAATTACAATTGCAATATGTTGACATGTGGCTCATGTGGTAAAAGTATGTATTAAGGCATCAGTCAGTTTTCCTTGAGTAATTATCGCCATTGTAACTCTAAGAGCACGAACTCTGCTGAAGGCTTATTTTGCTTCCAATAACACGTTTGCGAGTGCTTAGAAGCTCAATTGGAAAAGGGAACTGCTTTGGAATCCTTACTGGGGTAAGTCATTTGAGCTGAATCAAATATAAATTCTGTGGTTTCCTTGAGATATTTTTGATCCTGATGTGGTGATCAACCCGTTACAAACAGTCAGTGGAATCAGAGTTGTTTAGAATCGTTGTTAGTGAAGTAAGGCTGTTGTCTAAACGGTTTACATCTTCATGTTTCCTCGTAAATATTGTGAAATAAAAGACTCTAAAAACAGCCCTCCATGAAAGCATTTTTGCAAAAAGAACGGGAAGAAAAGCTGTTTTACTTTTTAAAAGAATTACGATAAACTATTTTTGTGATGCTGTTATGGCTAATTATGCGCTGACAAGTTTCTGCCAACAGTTCTGTCGCCGCTATAAACTAATATTCACCGCAAGTCGCGTGTTATATGAACTCGTAGCCGTGCATTTCATCACAATAAGACAAGTGTGCACCCAAGCCTTCCTTCTAATCGCCTTCGGTATCATTACTTTTTCGCGAAAAATTATCTTAGCTCTACTGTGTTTATTGTCGTGATGTCCTCGCGAAATCGTAAGAAAAAGTCGCGGTGTCCATTTACATCGGCAAAGGAGCCCAAACGGCGAAGGAGCGACAGAATACCCTGCGGCGAGACCGTGCACACAGTCTCGCTTCAATCGATTGCGGCTCATATTTTAATCAGGAAAAATTGTTAAAGTAACTGGATATAGCGAGAAGCTAGAAGAGAGTCATTTACTCTTTCACCATGAGCAGATTCGTAACACCCAGACGCACTAGTATCAAACTGGGAAATGGTTCTCCGTCTTTCTCTCTATAAAATAAAATCTCGGTGAAAGGGGAACATTTTAAGCTCGTTTTCCCGCATCCTCTAACCGATTACGCTGCAAACCGGCACGAATGTTTTAAGATACGTCCTTTGCAAAAAGTTGTCGGCTTTTTTGAAATTCGCTTCAGTTTAAATTTATGGCCTGTTTGTGGAAGGATACGTCAACACTTTTAGTATCAATCTTAGGGGAGTGTAGGGAAAAAACGAAGAAAAAATGGAAAAATCGCAGACACCTCTTTTGAGGGAGAAGTGTGAGGAAACATTTCCGATGTCAACCGTGTCGCTCCAAATTCTCGCGTGGGGGAAACGAACGTGATTAAGGCGAAGCCTTGGATTTCGCTTTCCCTCTTAATATATATTACGCGTTTTCTTTTTCTTAACTTTTGATCTCGACCTTGAATACTAAAAATATTAAGCTTTCAGAAAATGTATAGGTTGCCGGGGTTTCCGAGCGCTCATTCCGAGCGCTCATTCCGAGCGAGCGCTCATTTAAAAGCTCGGTTTCTAACTATGGTCATTTTGGGTATCCTAATACCTTAAGAAGCGCAATTGTGTCTAAGGCTCTCGCGAATCGATTTCCAGTGAGACGATTCGACTGCCACACAGACGAATCAATCGATTCGAATCGGCAACGTATTCCACCCTCCCTGTTGCCTTGCAGTGGTATTGAGTCAAAGACTCTCGCGAATCAACTTCCGGTGAGACGATTCGACTGCCATACAGACGAATCGATCGATTCGATCGAATCGAGAACGTATTCCACCCTCCCTGTTGCCTTGCAGCGGTATTGATGATGAGTCTAAGACTCTCGCGAATCGACTTCCGGTGAGACGATTCGACTGCCAACACAGAAGAATCGATCGAATCGAGTCGAATCGACAACGTATTTCGCCCTCCCCGTTGCCTTTCAACAGTACTCTGTCTAAGACTCTCGCAAATCGACTTCCGGTAACACGATTCGTCTCCTAACATAGACGAATCGACTCGATTTCGGTGTATTCGACAACCCTCAGATTTTAAGCAGGAATATAAGTGGACCTGTAGAACAACTTTGGAAAGACTGCTCAACATGGATGAACACGATCCATATATTTTCAATCAGTCAATCCACACAGGGCTTTATGTTCATGTGTGCCCAGGGTTTCCCTGTGCCCACTCTTCCTCTGTGCCCAACGCTCCTCAGTGCCCAGTGTTCCTCAGTGCCTACTCGCCCACTGTGCCCACTCTTCCACTGTGCCCACTGCTCCTCTGTGCCCTACGTTCCTGTCTGCTTTCTGTTCCTCTGTGCCCAATGTTCCTCTCTGTGCCCACTGTTCCTTCATGCCCACTGTTCCTCTGTGCCCACTGTACCTCTGTGCCCGCTGTTCCTCTGTGCCCACTGTTCCCCTGTACCCACTGTTCCCCTGTACCCACTGTACCTCTGTGCCCACTGTTTCTTTGTGCCTACTCCCCCTCTGTGCTCACTGTACCTCTGTGCCCACTGTTCCTCTGTGCACACTATCTCAGTGCCCACTGTTTCTGTGCACCCATTTTACTTCTGTACCCACTGTTCCTGTGCCCACAATTCCTGTGTGATCACTGTTCCTGTGCGCCCACTGTACCTCTGAGACCACTGTTCCTGTGTGCCCACTGTTCCTTTGTGCCCACTGTAACTCTGTGCCCACTGTTCCTCTGTACCAACTGTACCTCTGTGCCCACTGCTCCTCTGTGCCCAGTGCACCTCTGTGCCCACTGCACCTCTGTGCCCGCTGCACCTCAGTGCCCGCTGTTCCTCTGTGCTCACTATTCCCCTGTAGCCACTGCACCTCTGTGCTCACTGTTTCTTTGTGCCCACTGCAACTCTGTGCTCACTGTACCTCTGTGCCCAATGTTCCTCTGTGCCCACTGTTCCTCTGTATCCACTGTACCACTGTGCCCACTGTTCGTCTGTGCACACTGTATCTCAGTGGCCACTGTTTCTCTGCACCCACTTTACCTCTGTGCCCACATTTCCTGTGTGCCCATTGTTCCTGTCCGCCCACTGTACCTCTGTGCCCAGTGTAAGCAGGAATATAAGTGGACCGGTAGATCAGCTTTGGAAAGACTGCTCAACATGGATGAAAACAGTGCATAAATTTTCAATCAGTGAATTCACACAAAGCTTTATGTTCCTGTGTGCCCACAGTTTCCCTGTGCCAACTGTTCCTCTGTGCCCAACGCTCCTCTGTGCTCAGTGTTCCTCTGTGCCTACTGGCCCTCTGTGCCCACTCTTCCACTGTGCCCACTGCTCCTCATTGCCCTATGTTCCTCTGTGCTTACAGTTCCCCTGTGCCCAATGTTCCTCTCTGTGCCCACTCTTCCTTCATCCCCACTGTTCCTCTGTGCCCACCGTTCCTCTGTGCCTACAGTTCCTCTGTGCACACTTTTTGTGTGTGCTTCCTGTTCCTCTGTCCCACTGTCCCTCTGTGCCCACTGTTCTTCTGTCCTTACTGTTATTCTTTGCCCGAAGTTCCTGCGTGTACACTGTACTTGTCCCCAATGTCCCTCGGTGCCTACTGTTCTTCTGTTCGCACTGTACCTCTGTGCCCACTGTTCCCCTGAGCTCACTGTTCCTCTGTGCCCACTGTTCCTCTGTGCCCGCTGTTACTATGTGCCCACTGTTCCTCTGTGCCCACTGTTCTTGTGTGCCCACTGTTCCTTTGTGCCCACTGTACCTCTGTGCCCACTGTTCCTCTGTACCCACTGTACCTCTGTGCCCACTTTTTCTCTATGCCCACTGCACCTCTGTGCCCACTGTTCCTCTGTTCCCACTGTACCTCTGTGCCAAGTGTTCCTTTGTGCCCACTGCACCTCTGTGCCCACTGTTTCTCTGTGGCCACTATTCCTCTGTACCCACTTTACCTCTGTGCACACTGTTCCTCTGTGCACACTGTTCCTCTGTGCACACTGTATCCCAGTGCCTACTCTTTCTCTGCACCCACTTTACTTCTGTACCCACTGTTCCTGTGTGCCCACTGTTCCTTTGTTTCCACTGTACCTCCGTGCCCACTGTTCCTCAGTACCCACTGTACCTCTGTGCCCACTGTTCCTCTATCCCCACTGCCCCCTGTGCCCACTTTTCCTCAGTGCCCCCTGTACCTCAGTCCCCAGTGTTCCTTTGTGCCCACTGCACCTCCGTGCCCACTGTTCCTCTGTGCACATTGTATCTCAGTGCCCACTGTTTCTCTGCACGAACTTTACCTCTGTGCCCACTGTTCCTGTGCCAACAATTCCTGTGTGCCCATTGTTCCAGTGCGCCCAATGTACCTCTGAGAACACTGTTCCTGTGTGCCCACTGTTCCTTTGTGCCCACTGTACCTCTGTGCCCACTGTTCCTCTGTGCCCACTGTTCCTCAGTGCACACTGTATCTCAGTGCCCACTGTTTCTCTGCACCCACTTTACCTCTGTGCCCACTGTTCCGGTGCCCACAATTCCTGTGTGCCCACTCTTCCTGTGTGCCCACTGTTGCTTTGTTTCCACTGTACCTCTGTGCCCACTGTTCCTCTATCCCCACTGCACCTCTGTGCCCAGTTTCCCTCTTTGCCCACTGTACCTCTGTGCCCAGTGTTCCTTTGTGCCCACTGCACCTCTGTGCCCACTGTTCCTCTGTGCACACTGTCTCTCAGTGCCCACTGTACCTCTTTGCCCAGTGTTCCTTTGTGCCCACTGCACCTCTTTGCCCACTGTTTCTCTGTGGCCACTGTT
>JAEMWC010000183.1:210000-265000 GCA_016490735.1 Pachyseris speciosa | reverse complement strand
TTTGCATAATGGACTATGTCTCGGCTCCACTCTTCAGTGTAAATTCAATCTGACTTGTCATTGTGTCTCTTTAAAAACTGCAATTTTCATGCCCCATTGGGCATTCTACAATTGTCTAAACTGAGTGATAATTTCTCTTTCTTGCTGAGATCTCTGTGATGAGGTCTACACTGCTGTGATGCTTTGTTTCGCTCCTACAGCTGTATGCTTTAGTGTAGAGCTAAATGTTTCCTTCCTTTAACAACAGCGCCATTTCAAAACAAAAACAGATGCCAACCGCCAATTAGGGAAGTGTAGGTAAGTCGATGACGCGATTCGTAACACAACTGAAGCTTTAATTAAACTTGTATGACAGTAACAGAACAAGCGAGCTTACAAACACGAGTCGAACACACGAGAGCCAAGACCGCCCAAGCCTATAAGTAACGTACGGCTGTCCGGTACTGGCGTGACTTCCTTTTCTTCTACCCTCAGACTATGTAAAAAGGTGACGAGTTCCTTGGGTACATGGCGAATATTAAGTTAGAGCCAAATAAGTAACAGTACCTGATATAAAACTTATAAAGAAAAGTGATCGAGTTCTTCAAACCAACGGGTTGTATGGTTGGAGTCCATAACTCAGAGTCAAAAACTTAGATATTATAGTGTCCACAACTCAGTCAGAGTCCATGACAAAGTCATCATATCGTGCGGGACGATGTCGCACGCGTGTGGATCTGCGAGGCGCGGAACAGGTATCAGAGTCATTGCCTGTGGTGGGGGAGTCTAAAACTGGATCAGGGGCATTGTCTTCGCAGGGCTCGTATTCATCGGCAGGAAGGTAGACATCAGGAACTTCTTGAGTGGCAGGTGTCGATATTGCACTTGGTATGACGGGTGGAGATGGAGGGGAAAGTGCTGGCTGTACTGGAAGGGTTTCGTCGGATGAGGAGTCAGGATCACTGCTGACTGCTAACGGACGGAAGACTGTTACTTCGGATGGGACCCTGTAGCAATCAGATGTCTTTACGCGGTAAGAGGTGCTTCGAAGTTGAGAGCCAACAAACTTTCTGATGTTGCAGAAAGAGCCGGTTACCTCTACGACTAAATAGCGATCGCGAGCTCTTGTCTTGTTGCGATCGGAGAAAAGGTAGACTAAATCACCGACGACGATGCGATTAGCTGGGCGGCGCCTCGCGATGGGGGCCTTTGCCTTCTCGCTGTGGGTGTGGTTGGCGATACGTTGTTCGTTCTGCTTAACGATGATGCTTTGGTCCTGCAGTGGTATTTGTTGGTTCGAGAATTGATCTCGCTGCGTCCACATCTCTCTAGAGGAAAGGCCATGTGAGCGGATGCGCGCGTTGAGGTTGGCTGTGGCTACGGCTAGTGTCACAAGGGAGACGGGGCCTCCTAGGGGGTCGTGTCGGAGTAACTCGTTTTCGATCTCTTGGACCGCTCTCTCGGCCACAGGATTCTTGTTGCGATTCTTGGCGTTTCCGAGCTCTATTGTGATTCTGTGATGCTTTAGTTGTTGATCCTCTGTTAGTGCCTTGAATCCTGGGGCAGGATTCGTGCGTATGATGGCTGGTGGTCCATCTAGTGGACGCATATGGACACATAGGCGGATAATGGCGTCACGTAGGGTGTGGTGTCGCTCATCCTCTAACAGAGTCGTGGCTGTGAAAGAAGTCACACATTCACGTAGCACGAGGACGAGCTGTCTTGAACGTTTGATAACGTCAGCGGCGAACGAAACGCCAACGGCATCCGGTGGAAGGGAGGTTGACTGCTCCTCGCGTGCGTTCGGGGTCTGACGTAAGGCGGCACACTGATGGCAAGCTTGAGTCACTTTTTCGATGGCCTTGTCTATATCCAGGGCATAGAGATAGCGCTTTGTGACAGCCTTGAGTTGATTACTGGATGGGTGGCTAAGCTGGATGTGTAACGCGGTTAAGAGTCCCTCTAGTACCTGCCGGGGGACAACGATGCATTCACGGGTGGGAGCGAGAGGCTCGTTACGCTTCACAACGAGTAAGCCGTCCTTGGCAATGGTGGCCAAATTGAGGTACCTTTTAACGTCCCTCATTTTGGTAAGCTTCTTCGAAGGACGTGTTCCCTGTTGAAGATGTGCGCGTGTGCGTCGTAAATCGGGACATTCCGCCTGTGTGGCCAACCAGGCAGTGCGACTGGTGAACGGGAGATGCTTATTGCCACTGAGTATGTCTTGGACTGACGTGTATCTGATAACAGAATCCTGGGTGAGTCGTGTGAAGGCGCAGATCTGGCAGGCCTCATCCTCACACGGGGCTGCATTGCGACTGGCGAAATCTGAAGTTGGTATTGCAGAGCCAGATACGTGTCTTACAGAAGCCTGGTAACGGCTCACGGTAGACAGAAAAGTAGATACACGGGGGCTTGCTGAGAATTCTCCTCTGCAAAGTTTTTCATACGCCTGTACGCAAGGTTTGCTGTCGGTCAATATGCAGGCCTAATGATGGGACTGTATCAGGTATGGGCTGAAGTGTTTGGTGGCAACGGCGATTGCTAGAGCCTCCACCTCACATGGTAACCACGTTAATTGTGAGCCTCGCAGTTTGGCGCTAAAAAAACCTGCCAGGCGTAACTTGTCATCACGGGTGATGTACAGGGTGGCACCTATGCCGGGTTTGCGAAGTGCTCCGTCTGTTACGATCCACAGTTGATCACTCGGGATGGGAAGTGAGATGGTGTGAGCAGTGGAAAGGGCTTCCTGGGCCTTGTGGAATGAAGCACGGAGGTCGTCTGTCCATTGAATCCTCTCTTTAGATTCACGGCCAGCGACGGTGTCGTCAAGTTTTGCAAGGAGAGTAGAGCACCCTGGGATGACGCGGGAGAGCACCTTGAAAGCTCCGATGAATGATCTCATTCGGGTAACAGTGTCAGGTTCAGGACACGAGGCAAGAGCGGCGATGCGGTGCGGGCTGGCACTTAAAGTGCCAGAGTTCCAAACCCAGCCTAGTATCGTTGTAGACTGAGGGTTGATGATTGTTTTGGAGGCGGAGAAGCGAAGATCGCACTTGTGCAAAGCCTGTAGAACTTTCTTCCAGTTGAGTAGGAGTTCACCTGGGGAGTTTCCGCCACAATACAGGTCGTCCGCGATTTTGGCTACGATGCCTTCCTTTAATAGGTCACCAAGCACTCGGCTCATGAGTTCTTCGAGGGCCGTCTCGGAGCCTGGCATGCCCATGGCAGACCGCGCATATACTCGTATGCCCCGGAATGGTGTGGCAACGCCACAATATTTCATGGAGTTGCGTGAGAGAGGAATCTGGTAGAATGCGCTAGTCAAGTCTGTTGCTATGATGTGTTTCCACTGTGCAATAAGACGTAATGTGGAGTCCACATCAGGCATAAGGGATGGCTGGGGCTTGCTGTAGCGCCCAACCTCGGCAAATGCGGTGACTAAGCGGTACCCTCCGCTGGGTTTCTTGATGAGGAAGGACGGGTTTAAGTACTCGACTGGGATGTTGATGTCTTCGGGTCGTTTAAAGACGCCCAATGCTTCGAGTTCGTCAAACTTTTCTTGGAGTTCCAGTAGTTGGTGGCGGGCATACTGGGGCAGCCTGCCTTTCCGTTGGGGGGTTCCACAGGACCCATGTTAACTCTGGCTTCGAACGGACCTTCTGCGCCATTGTAGCCTTTGATGTTTGGGTCAAAGATGTGGTCGTATTCATCCAAGAGTGATGTAAACTTGGCTCTGAAATCATGAGGGAGTAGGTTGTCTGGGTCAAGGCTCACGTTTGTAGAGTGTTTTGTGCTGGTCTGATGAACAGGTGGCCTGGGTGGTGGCGAGACAGGTGGCTGTACGTTGTTGCTGTGGGCTTCGGGTGTGTAGACAGCATCTACTTGACAGAAGTGTTCATTCCGTTTGAGGAAGTGAGGCTCAGGAGTTAAGTTGGGGATGCGTATTTTTCCCGCGACGCTGGAGACTATGGTTGGTTGTGGCCACAATTGGGAAGCTGTTAGCTTTCTTACGCTGGGGGCATCAGTCCGCGGTTCCAAAGCATACACGGAGTCAGGGGGTGCTTCGCTTGGCAATTCGACTTCTAGAAACTCACCAGGCCAGACGGTCATAGACGTGGGCGGAGAGCGTAGCACAATGGCACGGCGTGCAGCAGAGTTGACCGTTACCGGTTGCTGGGACCCATAGTTGTGGATAGTTCCGTCACCAAGGGTTATTTGGCGCTTGGCAGGACGTACTGCAATATCATTAGACTCCATGAAGGGGGTTCCTGCCAGGACGTCTACATCAAGATTTTCCACGACAAGGCCTTCGAAGGTAAATGTATGGCCTTCGCGGGTAAAAGGGAAGCGTGTCTCACCGACAACATGCAGAGGGGATGAGCCATCTGCTTGGTGGACGGATTGGGAACTGGGCGTCACCAGGCAGCCAAGACGTTGGACGACGGTGTGACGAATCATGTTTCCTGTGGCGCCACTGTCGATGGTTACGCGCACTGGGTGGTGTGCATAGAACATGTCCAAGTATGGTGACTGGCGAGTCTGTATGCGGAAGACATGGGTGCTTAGGCCTGATCCGGTGTCGTCAGTGTCACTGACTGATTCATCGACATAGGGTCTGGTGTCAGGTTCAGAGGGATCATCTAGGATGTCGGCGATTTGTCTGGCTTTGGCTATGTACTTGCGATCCTGTTCTGGGAGGAAACTACATTCACTCAGGAAGTGGGCGTGATTGGGACGGCCGGCTTGCTTGCAGAGCGGGCAGGATCTGGCTGGACGGTTGGGTCGTGTGCTCGCCTTGTGTGGAGTTCTGCTGCTAGTAGGTTTATGGTAATTACTAACAGCGGTGCGCATAATCTTGGCGTCGTCAGCTGTGCGTATTTCGTCGAGCAAGGAGGTGAGGGCCTGAGATATTTCTGGTTTTATCGAGGCTAGAGTTCGTGATCTTAATTCTGTTCCGTATCTTTGTTTTACGAGCTTGGGTAACTCAGGATGTATCAGTTTAAGCCAGGTCAGGATAATGAAATTTTCTAAGGTGGGAGTGAGTTCCTCGTTTTCGGTGGCCACTTTACCATGGTGGGACAGGCTATTGGCACGGAGTAGGGTGTCCTCAACAAAGGCCATTAGTCGTTGGAAGAGGTCTTCTGGGCGCTCGTCAGCTTCTTAATGCAAATTGGCGAAATCCAGAAAGTGAGCCCCCGTAATCTGGAAGCCAAATTGTGCGCGTATCATGTTCCAAACAGACTGGATAGAGGTCGAATTCTTCACTAAGGTATTTCGGGATATTACCGGACAATAATTGGCTATTTGCCCGAGCATGAGTTCCAGGAAATTGACTTTCTGTCGGGCAGTTCGGCGTTTCGAGAGTGGTACTGTTTCGCCATCGTCGGTGAGGCCGCGCAGGGGCTGGGTCTTAGTCTTCTTTCCCCATGTGGTGCCATCGGCGAGAAATGGAGCGAAATTGCTGTCGAGTGACAAGATGTAAACCAGATTTTGTCTCCAATTCTCGAAGCTGTTTATAGACTCGTTCTTCGTATATACTCGTTCTTCGTATATACTGTACCATGGAAAATACCACTAGTCACTTGTATTTTCTTCGTATAGTAAGCTATTTGAGATACATACACCCAGCCAGTACTATATATTGGAAATATTACAGTCTAAAAATGGCCAATAAGCTTACCTTTGAAATCTACAGCAGACCAAGGCAACCATCACTGAACATGAAGACCAAAACTTGAACCAACAGCACTCGATTACCGTAGAAGAAGCTTGCCAACCGATCGCATATACGTTGTAAAACTATTAAATTCCATTATTCTAAGATCTTGAGGTAAAAAGCCATTCGAACTGGGAGAAATTCTTCCCAAACTATCTTTGAAACGGGCGCCAAAACTACGAATTGTCTACCGGGAATATTACCGGGAATGAACTCGTTTGCGCATGCCCAAGTCTAACCCAACTCCCTCGAGCTCCCTCTCGGTCAGAAAATAATAAAGAACAATAGTACGCAACTTCAAACCATTTACATACCTCTGGTGAAGGGCTAAGCCCAAAAAGTATGGTTTCCCTTTCAAACGACTCTTTAATAATTTAGAACTTATATAGTTCTAAATTATTAAAGAGTCGTTTGAAAGACAAACCATACTTTTTGGGCTTAGCCCTTCACCTTTGGCACTTTACTACCTTTCGTTTTCTAACACTTTGCCTCTCGGCCAAATGGCCAATGCCTATGGCGCCCGAAAGGGAAATCAGCCCAGCCGCTCGGGAAGCACAAACTTCGCGAGGAAAAAGTTTTGAGGCCGTCCTTCTTTGCCGCGCGTACTGCTCGCAATTTAAGTTTGAAAATCACACAGTGAATTTTCTTTCACATTGTATACAATAATGATTTCTGTTCATCCCTTTTCCTGCGTAAGTCATGCAGTAATTTGGTCACAGAATTTTTCCCGCCCTCAAAAGCGCCGCAGAAAAAACCAGTGCTGGTAATAAAAATCCTACTCAAAGGCATTCCGTTATTGTCTGTTACGAGTAGTGCAAGTGTTTTTCTATTACAAGTTTCCCGTCGTATCCGCCTTGCGGAAACGAACAGGTATCCGCTATATTTTCAAATAACGGAAACGCATTAGTTCATCTTGTGAAATGTGTAAAGACCCTGGAGCACAGTTGATTGCTATGTGTTAAGTTTTTCCTTCTTGTAATCAATCGAGGCATTTTTTGCATAGAGATGAAAATGAATGGCAAGCAAAGTTGTTTGTGAAAAAATGTTTGCTATAGAAGCTCAAGTAAACTAACGCAAATTTGAAAAATGTCACAAGGAAAAGAGGAGTCCTATTTGACCGTATTTCCAGTCATAAATTCACCGTATAGTTGCAGCGCGAACCCATCCGGCTTGTTGATGTGAATTACCGTAATGAAACTACAAACAAACGCTGTTGAAATCCAACCCAAAAGACGAAAGCCGCACACTACCCTTTTGGAGTTATAATAACAACAGTGGTAACTCCACCTTGCGTAGTTAACCCCCGCATCATGGGGGCTATGTCCTGCTTGTGTCAATTTACAGAGATTTTAAAATACTATACCTGTGTCGATTTACAGAGATTTTAGTGGATAAAATAACCATAGAAAATCTTTGTAAATGTCAAATTTACAAACATTCTTCAGAGATTTTGTTAAGTCTGTAAATTTTTCAGTGTTCCTTCTTATTTCAGCAGTTAAATTTCATAATCATTTCATAAACGTTCTAAAAAGGAATATCACAAAACGTGTATAAAATACCTATAAAAATTATTTTACAGATATTTTGTATGCCATATATAAAAGTAGGTCAGATTTGAACTCTCATAAAAAGTCTGTAAATTTAAGATTCACAGACATTTGATTAACTCTGTAAATGGTCCAGATTTTCCAGTGAAAGCACAAGAGCGCAAGGAAATTCTCCACAGAAATACCTTTGAAAATATTGCTTTAGTATCTTTGATAGCAAACTTCCTCTAATAAAGAAAAAAGAGTAAACTTTATTTACTTTGTTGTGGGCCATGAACGTTCAGAAAAGAAATAAAGACATCAAATTTTTGTAGAAGTTTTGAATGAGATCCGACTGGAATTTACAACTGTTCAAGTTAACAACAACAACAACAACAACAAGAACAATAATAATAAACACAAATGTTTATTAATAACAATAAAAATAACATCTTACATCTCAATAATATTAATTAATAGTAATAGTACAATTAGATTTTTTCTTTGAAGAAGGAAGCAGAAAAGAAAAAAGAGAAAACGATATATAATCATTCCTATTTAACAAATTGTGACTATTAAACATTACAATCTCCTATAAAAATTTCGTATATATCTAGTTTCATATTTAAACGTGTCTAGAGGATGTAGCCGCTCGAGAAAGAAAAAATAATGAAAAATAAACTTAATGGATACCCACTACATTAAAATTTAAACGGAAATTTTCTATGAAGTCACCTTTCTTTCGAAAAGGTGTCCTTGAACCCCTGACACTTGTATGCACTGATCGTAAAATTTCAAAGGACAAAAGTGTTCTTAGCCATGTAATCACAAAGTGGGAAGGTAAACCGTCCTTTTGAGAGAGTTTCTCCGCTAAACGCTTCAGGAAAAGGTGACACTCAGTGCCCATGCCCCCACTGATTCCAGAAACTAGAGGTGTACATCAACCCATCGCAACATCCCACACTCGCAACTGATACTTCCGCTTCTTCTCATCTTCTTGTTCTTATAATAATAATAATAATAATAATAATAATAATAATAATAATAATAATTTTATAGTATCGAATAACTTTAGATTGTTTATTTTATTAGATTTTTATCTTTTATTGTATATATATGTTTTTGTAAATCAGTAGTTTTCTTTTAATAGTTCCTTCAGACTGCATAGGTTACGCTGTGCACCCTATGTTTTACCATTTTAGCATCCATACGTTTCTCAACTGCCATAATTTTATGATTACTACTATTTCATTACAGGTTGAGTGACTGACACTGACACCCTTCAATCATGTCCAAATCAGCTGACTTCGTCATAACAGCCATACAGTCCATATTTATCGTTGCATGCATCCTTGGAAACTCTCTAGTGTGTGCTGTCGTGAAGAGAAATCGACACATGAGGTACGACAACAACAACAACAACAACAACTTTATTGCCCTTCCCCTAACAGAAAAGGTTACAATAAAGAAAATGAAATTATAAAAAGAGTAATGGCTTCCTTAATAACTGCGGAAGCTAACGAAATAGGAAGTCAAAGTAAAAAAGATTAATTTAAAAGACAGGTCGGAGACACAAGTAACACACGCAAAAAAAACAAAATACGAAATGGATACAGAAACCGAAATTGCACTTTGAAAATGCATAGAGATAACTCCTAGATAAAGTGGAAGGAAATTTGCTGACCCAATCAAAATTCGGTTAGCCTTGCATTTCAATATTAAAAAACCAGTACTTCCAGCTCGTATCTAAACTCAACTCATGTGTCCGTCTCAATGCATGACAATACGATAAATGATATGAAAACAGTGAATTACGGATGTCTGATAAAATGAGAGGTATTTATCCTACGAAAGCGAGGGACAAAACATAAGCAACTTGGAGTACAACACCTTCGTGTCAGGTCTAAGGATATTACTCTCTTATTTAGGATTCCCATAAATTGTCTCCTGGTGAATCTGGCGGTGGCGGACATCTTTTTCTCGACATTTCACTTAATGGAGCTGGTTTACAGACACATTGATACCCATCCGGGCGGATTGGCTGGAAGAGCTACATGTATAGTAAGACTTGGTACTATGCAATGGATCGGAGCGGGTGTATCTACCTTCACTGTGGTTTCCATTGCCGTAGAACGGTACTTTTCAGTCATATATCCCCACGGCAACAAAGGAAAGTTGACCATGCGAAAACTCAAGGTATGTCACTAAACGTTTCCCTTCCTGTGTTGTCGCTTGTCTGAATCTTCAAGAACAAATCACTATAAATCTAACTGACGGGTTTTCACTCTCAGGTCCACTTGCTAAATACCAAATGAAACGTCTTTTTCTTTTGTTTTCTCTCAAACTTTTATTTTACAGTACATACACAATCATTACAGAGTGACTTTTAGGTCATTATACCTACATATATCGATACATAACTTTCTACGCAGTTACAGCTACCTATATTACACATAGCTACTATACGCTTAAATTAACATAGTTGCTAACATAATTATTCCCGTAATCGTTAATCGGCCTCTCGGAACGTGCGATAGTAATAGAAAAATACGTTTACAGAGGTATATATCTAATAATGGCTGCCACTTCTCGCCGTGGAAGTCAAGTCGGTTATTCACAAAGGCAATGTGCTTCTCGATGCGTTCTATATATTTTAATTTAGCTATTATTAGGTGGGATAATAAGGGTGGAGTTTTTTTTCCTTTGACGGTTATGATATATAATTTACCCACCAGTAATGATGATGTGATTGAGTAGCGTCCAAAACTGTAGCATAATATCAAACTCATTAAGTGAGTCAATTTCAAAATGAACTTCGTTTAGCCAACGAAACACTGAGTTCCAAAAATCCTGACTAATCTTGCAATGAAAAGCTAAACGCTCGTAAGATTATTCTCTTTCTTTACAGAAAGTGTATAAATCCGAATCCGTGAGGTTCATTTTGCTTACCAGCTTACTAGTACATATAATTCGATGTAAAAGATTGAACTGGAAACATCTTGTTTTAACTTCAACAGTTACCTTGAAAGGGATTAAGTAGATAAGATCGCAATTAATTCTGAAAAGACAGTCAGCGGATTGAACGGCGGGCGCGTATATTTTGATATTCAACATAGTGGACGGACAAAATAGAGGTTGTTATTGTTGTTAAAATATTCTTAGCTCCGCTGTTTTTAAGGGTAATTGATCGACAAGAAGAAAATGTATCCACAAAATCGATTTTCCAAGTTTGAAATGATTTAATTGGTCATGTGTTACATCAGACTTGGGAGATGTGAATATTTTCCTGTACTTCCTTCCACACTTCCTTCGAGGTTCCCGCTAATTTTCGAAATCCACCCTGTTCATCATATATCAAGTACCTACCGTTAAGCAGGGAATACAGCTGTCCTAAGGAAACGAGGTATTACAAAATGGCTGCCGAGTAGAAAGAAAACAAACCGTTTCATGGACATTTTTGCCTCAGCCTTTTTGAAAAGAGGATGTCTATTCCATAAGATTGATACCGTGTTTTTTATGAGCGATGCTGGGAAACTGTGTCCGAGCAAGGGTATTCTCCCTGCACACTTAAAAATGTGTGAAGGTAAGAGCTGTTTTAAGAGGTTAGCAAGACAATTTTGTGTCCATTTCGAGTAAATTTCATTTGTTCCTCAATCAAAATGCAGTTCGAATATTGTTTTACCAATTTTTAAAGTGGGGCAAGTTGCAATTTAGGCAACAACAACAAAAAATACGAGAGTTAAAATTTCTCCCTCATTCTCTTTATGTTTGGCCGCCATATTCAATCGGTGTTTGCGTGCTTTGCGCATGCTTGCGGCCATGTCGACGGCATGTTGTCAGAAATTTCTGGCTACTGATATTGGGAAACAGCGTTTCGTATTTTTGCTTAGCAGTAGGAAGGACGCGTTTTTGCGCAACTGACGACCAATTTAACTTCTTAGAAGTAAGGCGGATAGGCTGACAACCTCGTCGTTGAGCTCTAAAGATAAACCTCTATTTCTTTTGTTTTGCTGATTTTCACGTTATCTGTACGTAGTAAATTTCTCCATGAGTCAGGAAGCGCCTTTAACAGGCCAAAGAGCAACAAATAGTCGTTGAAATTAAGGGTCCTTTGCCCCTGAAGTCGTCCCATGACAGCAACGTATCATCTTCTGATAAAATGTCGCCGATGTGAATGATTTCTTTTGCGAAAGCTTTTGATAAAGAGTGGTTTATTACCAACACGTAGAAATTGATTGTTCCATAATATTTCATCAAAGACCTGATTGCTGGACGAAATTCCCTTATTATTGATAGTGAACCATGCAGTTAAGCAATCTCGATAAAATTTTGGAAGGTGGTCGTGCGAAATATCAGAGGGTTTGAAGTTACAGCGCAAAATGAAATTACCCACATATAATTTTAAGAGGCATTCTCCCTAAAAGCGTTCTGGCCAATCCGTCTTTAAAAATAGATTTCACTGCATGGTTCCTTGCGCGTTGCAAGATTTTTACCACAATCGGCTTGATCGTTTTAAGGGATTTTAAGTTCACCCAAGCGAAAGCCGCTGACAAGCCGTATCAAGCGCTAAATTTCATAGAATTTTAAACAATGGTTTTGCATGTAATTGCATTGTATTTGTATTTTTAGTTTTATCCATTTAGCATTAATTACAGAACTATTGGAGAATGAAGTAATACTAAATAGGAGAGGGGCACATCTAGGTAGACTAATACAACCTCTGTACAAAAAAAAAAAAAAAAAAAAAAAAACAGTCAGTTAAATTATGTGTTTTAGTTACCAAATCAACTGTTGTGGTTATTGGACGTAAAATCAGACAATATGGCACAATTCGATGAGAAACGCAAAACGCACCAAGTTTAAACTGTATTTTTCAAAAAGTGGAAATAAAACTAACCCAGCTTAAAAGAAGGTACCATAGCCAATGTCATAACAGAAAAAAACCTTGCGGCCTGACCTTCGTGAGGAACTTAGAGGCCTGTGAACTTTCCTAATTTCTCCATTCCTTGCCTCCATTTTGAGAGATTCGCCAACACGAAGCATTGCTGCAGCCTTTCTCGCAGGTAGATCTAAAGCCATCAAGAATAAAGGCAGAAGTTACCTGAATGTTTTATTTGTCAATTTAAAGCGAATAAATTGCTTTTCAAGGATATTAGCTCAACTCACCTTCAGTTCATTTCCTGAAATTTTCGCATTTAAGCTTTCTTCGTTCGACGATTCAACGCGAACAGGAAATATCAGCTTGCTTAGCTTTACCTAAATGTAACCCTTTCATCAATTTGAAATTGGTATTACGTCTTGTGCTATCTATCTTGCTCGCCCGGTGATGTTTTTCATGACTGAAAACGGCCAACATCACCGAACAAGCTACACGACCGCCATGTTTTCTTCTGCGCAACACAGATAGCCGCTGACGAAATATGGAGTATAGCTGGCTCATCGGGTAGCGGCGACAGGAAGTGTGGGGTTTGGAAGTTTTGAAAATTGCCTTTGCTAACAAATGCAAAAGATGTGTTACATCTCTCTCTATATATATTTTAGTGCAGATAGTATCGATCGTCAGCATCAGTTGACTTAAGAAAAGATTCCACAGAGAATGGCAGACGTTAGTCACGAAACCTTGCGGCCTGTCTTTTGTTCTACCGTATGTCTATCGCTCTAAGGTTACAATTCGTTTAGATTCATCAACACGTAGTTCCTCTCCCTGTCCACCTCCCAGATATAGCTAAAATCATCAGAAATGAACGAATAAGCAATTTTCTTATGCATCAGTTATATATAACTTAACCGAGCTCAAAATGTCAGAGCTGCCAGAGGGACCGTGGAGCAAGGTCAGCGTGAACTTCTGCGGACATATCGCAAAAGGAGATCTCGCCCTTGTGTTTTACTGTCAGTACGACAGGTACCTAGTAGTCGAATTCGCAGTATCTTCCAACGAAAAGGCGACCATACCAGCATTCAAGAGGGTATTTGAACGTATAGAATTCCGGGGGAGATCAAATCAAACAACGGACCACCCCTTAACGATGGAAAATTTGAGGAGTACGAGAGAGAGGAGGTACTTAAGCACCGCACTAAATAACGCCGGGATAGGAGGAGGCTAATGGTGGTGTGGAGAGATTCATGCAGAGAGTGAACAAGACTACTGACATGGCCGCTCTGCAAGGCAGACAGGAGGAAGTGCACAGGGGAGTTAGAGCGTACAGAGCAACTCGACATGCAACCACGGGAGTGAGTCTGAATAAACTCATGTTAAGCCGCGAAGTACGTGGGAAATTCCCAGAGATTAAGAATCAGCCCAAATACCTTGACGACTCGAAGGTCCGTAATCATGACAGAAAGACGAAAGAGGAAATGAAAATATGCGCTGATAAGAGAAGACACACAGCGGTGGTGAAAATTCAAGTAGGGGACACGGTTTTGTGTAGAAAGGAATGCAAGAACAGTTTAAAGCCCCACTATGACCACCACAGTGGTCATAGGGGTCAAGGGAAGCATGATAACCGGCCAAGAACAGCCAAAGGATTCGTACCAGGAACTACATGGATTGGAAGTTGCTGAAAAACGGTTGCAGGGAATCAGTCCTGTGTTGTGAATCTGCATTCGAACCAGACGTACGCCGACAGGAGATCGCAAATGAGCCGGGAGCAGCAGAAAGGCCGGTCGCAGTTACAGAAATGGACGGAGGACGAGTGCGCGGTACAGACGCCGAAATTGGAACAAAACCCTTCTTTGGGTGACAAACCTCGCGGGAAGATAACGTCCACCAAAAACACGAGATACAAAGACTTTGTTTGCAACTAAAAATTACTAAAACGAATTCTAATTGCTAATGTACTTGTTGTGCTTCAATTTTATCCTTGGTTCAATTTTAATTTTCCTTTGTTTTGATCTCATTATAATACATTATCATAAACAAGGACAAAAGAAAATATAAATTGAACTTGACAACATATGTTGTACGTACTATTGTACTATCCATAAAGTGGTAAAAGGGGAACAGATGTAATGGCGAGCTTGAAGACCTTGACCACACATCTTGGACATGGACTATAGTTGTTGGCGGGATCGCTACTATATACACATATGACCATTTTCGTATTATTAGCTGCACTGTATTGTTATATTACCCCCACGACATCGAAGATGCTTGCGTATGCTAGAACGGATGGGCTTGTTACGTACAAGACGAATGACATTGCACGGAGGACACTGGAGCAGCTTTGGGGTCGCACAATTTTCATCCGTGAATGTATCAAATGCCTGGTATCACTTCCTCAAAACATTTAGTATATACTTGTAAACGCAATACCTAGTGGTAAAAGGTAAGCTGTAATAATAATTTTTTTCCGAAAATAAATATATGTTCTTGACGGCGAACGCGTTAGTTCACTGACTTCTCTTGAGCAGTTTGACCTGGGTTTGAAACGATGAATGAATAGCTAAGCGCGCGCATTACGTACCAGATGTGAAGTGACGACTCTCGGCTTGCGTCAGTTTGAGATTTTCCCATAACGACCTCAAACTCGGTAATTAAGTAGTTAGTAATAGTAAAAATCGCTAACCATGGATTTTCTTATAAGCTTAAGTCTTTTCCTGCGCTTAAATTTCGTTAATGTTTCTTGCTTACTATTTCTGATCAGTTCATTTTGTCCTTTGGCTCAGCCTGTGTATATTAGAGTTTCAACGTTTATCATGTCAATTGAAATGATATGAAGAGACGTGAAAGTTGCTCTTGTGCCACGGTTCACCATTTTGTAAGACTGTTGCAGTACGTATGAAAGTAATAATTTGCAATAATTGATAGTGAAATGGCTACCCCACTTAACTATAAATAGCAAAAGCGTGCTTAAAACAAAACTCAGAAGGCTTTTATTTATTCTTCGAAAATAATGGGTGACATTTTAACAGCTCTTGGTACTTAACAAGCCTTAAAATTTTGTTGCGCCTTCTACACTAATCCAATGAATAAAAGATAAAGACAAAGCAACTTCATTTCGCTAATTTTTTTACTTTTATCACAAAGGGCCAAACTGTGCTAGAAGTGGTGTTTTCTCTTGCGAAATCGTCGGCCAAAGTCCGTTGTTCAATTTTCAAAACATTCAAACCCGTCACTTCCTGTTGCTGCTGGCCGATGAGCCAGCTCTACTCCATCTTTGGTCAGCAGCTGTCTATGTGGCTCAGAAGAAAACATGGCGGTCGTGTAGCTTGTTCGCCGATGTTGATCGCTTTCTGTCAAGAAAAACACCACCGTGCGAGCAATATAGATAGCAAAAGACGTAGTACCAATTTCAAATTGATTCGAGGGTTACTTTAAGACAAAACTAAGCAAGATGACATTTTCTGTTCGCGTAGAATTGCGCGTCGAACGAAGTAAGCTTACATACGAGAATTTCAGGAAATGAACTGAAGGTGAGTTGAGCTAATATCCTTGAAAAGCAATTTATTCGCTTTAAATTGACAAATAAAACATTCAGATAACTTCTGCCTTCATTCTTGATGGCTTTAGATCTATCTGCAAGAAAGGCTGCAGCAATGCTTCGTGTTGGCAAATCTCTCAAAATGGAGGCAAGGAATGGAGATTGTTGAAATTAGGAAAATTCACAGGCCTCTAAGTTTCTCACGCATGTCAGGCCGCAAGGTTTTTTTTGCCTTATGACATTGGCTATGGTACCTTTTTATAAGCTATGTTAGTTTTATTCAAGTAGACCGTTCCACTTTTGAAAAAATATAGTTTAAACTTGGTGAGTGTTTGCGTTTGTGAACGAACTGTGCGATATGGGTGTCGTTAAAGTCTCAATACTGTCTGATGTAACGTCCAATGACCACAACAGTTAATTTGGTAAATGAGGAAGACATATTTTAACTGACTGTGGTGTTTGTTTTGTACAGAGGTTGTTATTTCGTGCTAAACCGTTGTTTAAAGTTCTATGAAATTTAGGGCTTTATACGGCTTGTCAGCGGCTTTCGCTTGGGTGAAATTAAAATCCCTTAAAACTTCAAATATTTAAGAGATCCGATCAAGCCCTTTGTGTCTTTAGTACAAGCTCTTGAAAATCTTGCAACACAGAAGAAACCGGCGAAATCAAGCCGGATTGGCCAGACCATTATTAGGGAGAATGTCTCTTAATAATTACCCGATGTATTGTCGATTGTTTCCATAAAAAAATCAAATAAAATTACCACACTGCAGACAAGAATATTTATTCTATACATCCCTACGCTGTTATTCAGTGTCATTAACCCTCTCTCCTCTCTTTTTATCTGGCCATTCATGTTTTCCTTGATTCTGAATATCTCACAATCCTCCTAGCTTATCCTGCTTGTCTATTGAAAAGTGAATTATCAACCAGCGCCAACGCTATCGTACATGCCGCACTCAGAACCTGTAGAGCTCTTTTTATCCAAAATTTCTTGCAGTTCGATTCATGATCGTTGTAGATATGTCTGGCTAATCTAACAAGGGTTAATTGTTTCTTTGTTCTAGTTGGCCATTATTACCTTCTGGATATTGTCAACTATCCTGAGCCTCCCTTTATTCATGATGGTAATATATAAAAAGGATATCAACTTTTGCGTGTCCCCTATACTGTGGACTGACCAGTTTGGCATCATCATGTGGTCTGCCTTTACCATGATATCCTCAGCACTGATGGCTGGCTTATACTCCAGAATTGTGTACACTTTGTGGTTTAAGCGTCAAGGCAATAATGCGCTCTCACCTCAACAACAGGTACGAGTTAGCAGGACAGTCCTCAGCCTAATCCACTATTACATGCTGTTATAAAATGTTCAAATAATTACGTGCGCTATGATTGGTGATCGAATTGAGTGCATTATATCTCAACGTAAGCATGCACGCGCCCTACGTCATGCCTGTGCATTGTGTAATTATAATGCACGCAGGCTACGTCACAAGTGTGTGTGCGCACGCTACGGCTAGTTCTTCTCTTGTGTTCTTAAAAATTCCAGCGTGCTTATCTAACTCAAAAATGCAGTCGGCGCGATTTTATTTCTGAAGTAGCATCAATTTCACAAGAACAGTCGCTAATGTCATCTAACCATTACATTCCAATAGAATATGAACAATAAATCAAAGTTCACTTCGATTTTTACCTTTTCCTCTATTCAAATGAAATAAATTTCTCATTTTAAATACTGACTACTGCCGTATGAATGAAGACATATTACTTTATCCTAAGGCTTATTATAAAAATTGTCTCGATAATGGCCTGTGAAGGACTGGGTCGTCTAAAAATATAAATATATAAGACATCTCCACCGAATTTGTTAAAGAGTTACATGATTCAAATTTTGACGCAATGTTTATCTCTCCCTCCTCCGCCGCCTTAACGTACTAGAATGTTATATTTTTTAAACCCTGGATAAATTGCAGTACATGTACAAAGGGGAAGCGAGCGAGGTAATCTCCAATTAACAATGCATACAACTTAAAACCAGGCGTAATATAATAACTTACAGCCTGAGTGGAATTCGTCGTCATGTTCAAATGACACGACTGTGATAGCCACCATGATAAAAGTCAATGTCACCAGCAAAAGTTCGGCATGCGCACGGGACTAGGATGATCGTTTTCTAGTAACTTGTAGTTAACAAGCTTTGTTAAAGTAAACCTTTATGAACTACATTTCTCTCCACACAGGCTGTATTGCGGGTACGAAAGCGAGTCACTTTGATGGTTTTCATCGTTAGCGCCATCTTTGGAATTTGCTGGGCTACTGACGTCATAATGCACTTCTTAGTGTCCTTTGGCTCTTACAAGCTCGGTCGATATGCCATTCCCGTTGCTCACACAATGATCATGTTCAATGCCGCCGTGAATCCCTTTGCATATGCTCTTATAAGCCAGCAGTACAGAGCTAAAATGAAGGAAATATTATTTGGTGCAATATGTTCAACCTCTGCCAGGATTTCTCCCCCAAGAAATCCAAAGGTCGTCGGGACGACCAACCTAACAAGTCAGCCGATCGATGGAAGGAGCAGAACAGATTCTACCAAGGGAAGTACTTCAGATTGATCACCCCTGAGCCACCAGATCTTGCTAATTGCCGCCCGGCAATCATCGTGGCGTTTTAGTCGATCAACTTTGGATTTAATAGGCCTTTTCCATAATGACAATAAAAAAATAGCGCAGAATTGTGCTATGTATTTATGTCAGCTTAATTGTTTTTGCAGGAGGAGAAATTGTGCAAAGGTCTCTAAGTCACTGGGTTTTCTTCTCTGAAGTTATTATACTTCGACTTTCTATTTGCATGACAAAGTTTTTAGTGATAATCTACTGATTCTTTCACATGACTTTTATGGATTGCAACACACCATCTCGGTGCCAATCCTAAGTGCAAGGACTGTTGTTGCTGTTGTTATTGTTGTTTTACCCTTGTCTTAATTGGTGTACACTCCGCTAGCTAGCCTAATGTCCTGAAATGCCCTCCAGCCCTCTCATCGGTAGCTTTCCGATACAATCCTCACATGTTATGGTAATGGAATTACAGTATTACACGCAATGAAATTGTTATACTTTAAATGTGATCATTTTCTTGACTCTTCTATAATCATACAGGCTCAGTACATTATAATAATAATAATAATAATAATAATAATAATAATAATAATAATAACAATAATAATAATAGTACCAATATTGAGTATTGTTTTATGGCTAAGCACAGCTAAGCACTAGGGCATTATTCTCCCGTAATGCCTACTGGCCGTTTACGAATTATGCAAATTAGGACAGGAAAAAAGGTTATCCAAAGGCCACATTTCTTTTACTTACATCGAAAATTGTTGTAACTGAAGACGATGAGTGAGGATGAACACTCGGAGAGTGAATTCTATTATCCTGGCGAGCTTGAATTTCAGGGAAAAACTGAAGGTACATCGGTAAATTACGAACGAGCTCACAGTACAAGAAGAAATTGAAACATTCATTAAAAAAGCTAAAAAAAAAAAAGCAAACACGATCAGGACAACTGTCAGTGAAATGAAAACATCTAGCGAAATTTTCTTCAATAAACAAGGGAAGCGCGGAAGTTTTGGACTTACCAGCTTCTGACCTTAAAAAATTAATGCCAAAGTTTTTGAAGATATCCGAAAAATTAATGGCGACGATTATGAACTGACACGCTGTCGAGTGTATAGCGAAGCATCACAGAGGTTCCTTTCAGAAGGCAAATCTCCTTTCAACATTCTTGTTGATTAGGAATTTGAGACGTCTCGTAAGGTTCCCTGAAATTTTAGCAGCCAAGAGGAAAGTTTAGTCCAGAAAGCCGCCGAGGGCAACAAGTCAAAACCCACCCACTCGCTGACAGAATTTAGAAGAAAACAAACTCTTTAAAGGTGGCTAGTTTGGTGCTTCTTGTGCCGAAGCCCTCCAGATGACAATGTGGTGGTTTCTGTCTATATATTTCTATTAAACAATTTTTGAGAGCTGTAATAATAATTTTTTTCCGAAAATAAATATATGTTCTTGATGGCGAACGCGTTAGTTCACTGACTTCTCTTGAGCAGTTTGACCTGGGTTTGAAACGATGAATGAATAGCTAAGCGCGCGCATTACGTACCAGATGTGAAGTGACGACTCTCGGCTTGCGTCAGTTTGAGATTTTCCCATAACGACCTCAAACTCGGTAATTAAGTAGTTAGTAATAGTAAAAATCGCTAACCATGGATTTTCTTATAAGCTTAAGTCTTTTCCTGCGCTTAAATTTCGTGAATGTTTCTTGCTTACTATTTCTGATCAGTTCATTTTGTCCTTTGGCTCAGCCTGTATAATTACAGCTTACATTTTTTATTGCGTTTACAAGTATTGTACTATCCATAAAGTGGTAAAAGGTAAACTAAGTGGTAAAAGGTAAGCTGTGGTAAAAGGGGAACAGATGTAATGGCGAGCTTGAAGACCTTGACCACACATCTTGGACATGGACTATAGTTGTTGGCGGGATCGCTACTATATACACATATGACCATTTTCGTATTATTAGCTGCACTGTATTGTTATATTACCCCCACGACATCGAAGATGCTTGCGTATGCTAGAACGGATGGGCTTGTTACGTACAAGACGAATGACATTGCACGGAGGACACTGGAGCAGCTTTGGGGTCGCACAATTTTCATCCGTGAATGTATCAAATGCCTGGTATCACTTCCTCAAAACATTTAGTATATACTTGTAAACGCAATAAAAAATGTTTGTTGGCAGAGAAGCTTTTCTTGAGATTTGCAATTTTGGCTGTGGTTAGGGTCGAGGTTAGTTGGGGTAAGATTTGTTAGTCTTTCCGTATGTTTTTCTTAATGATTTGCTTTCCCCTTTGTGGATCTCCTAACTATTGGGAATTCCAATAGTTTTGTCTAACCCTAAGTTTTTCTACAGATTCGGAATTTCGGGTCTTGTTAGGATCAGGCTTAATAGGGGTAAGAGTTTTTACTCTTTGCTAATGTTTTGCATAGTGATTGGCTTTAAATTCAGCTTTGCGGATCTCCTGAATATGGGAATTCCAATAGTTTTGTTTAACCCTAAGCCTTTCTAGAGATTTTCAATCTCGGATATTTTGAGGGTTAGGGTTAGTTGGGGTAAAATTTGTTACCCTCTGCGTATGTTTTGCTTAATGACTTTGATCTCAGCTTTGGGGATCTCCTGAATATGGGGAATTCCAATAGTTTCGTTTAAACCTACGATTTTCTACAGATTTGCAATTTTGATCTTGTTAGGATTAGGATTAATAGGGGTAAGATTTTTACTCTTTGCGTATGTTTTGCTTAAAGATTATCTTTGATTTCAGCTTTGGGGATCTCCTAAGTATTGGCAATTCCAATAGTTTTGTCTAACCCCAAGCTTTTTTGCTTAGGAAACTACTACTTGCGGCCTTTTGCACCGGCTGTCGCGCCGACAATTTTTGTGATCAAAACAAATTTTCTGCCCCTCCGATTATTTTCAAGGTCAAAATATTTTGGATCTTCGACAGCCTCCTCCTCCTCCATTTATTTCACCTTCGTTCTAGGTTGCTGCACTTCGAGAACAATACAATATTTCGAAAAACTTCGGCTGACAAAATGCACGTTGCGTGACCATACGCAAATTAGTGGATGTTTTTTGCTTAGCGGTTTTAAATGTAAACATTCGGCGTGCAATTGGTTGTTTGTGTGCTTTTAATTTCGCAAACTACGGATTTTCATTTCGCAAAGCCGGTACAGTTCATTTCGCAAACTGCAGATTTTCATTTCACAAACTACATATTTCATTTCGCTCCATTTCGTTTCCCAAAGAACAGTCAGCCTTTCAAACAAAGAAACGCGACCAGACCCACAGTGCAAACTGAACGGTTACGAAGACAGGAACGCATCGCCAATCCACTTTCTAGGAGATGACATAACTTTGCTGCAAAAGAAACACCACTGTCTTTTATTATTACCGAGATTCGGGCACTGAATGATGTGATAGATAAGTCGACGACGCACTTGGGGCCTGGATTTGACTACATTCGACAGTAAGGATGAGTTTTGTTTGGTTTCCTCACTCCCAAGGGACGTCAAGTGATGTGTTTCGGCCGGCCGGAGGAGTGTTAGCTACCACAAGTAACCCACAAAAGAATATGACAAAGCTCCTAGATTGTTATAAACTGTAAGCATCAAGGAAATAAAGGTGAAAAAAATTTTGGAGAAAACTTACTAGAATATACACTTCATCAGATTTATTGAACATATATGGGACAATTTGAAGTCCTGTCGATTTATATGGTAATTTATGCAGATTCAAAATAAAATGAAGTGAACGTTAGAGAAGCAGGTGAAATTAAAAGACATCCTTCGAAAGAATTGCCTTCCGGTCTTAGGTTGGTTTCAAAACAGTGTTGTTAAAATGTAAAGCAGTTGCAAAAACATCATGGAACACACAACCGATACAACAAATTGATTTAATGTATTTCAAGGATGAGTTCTAAACATGCTACCTCTTGGGAATATTCAATTTGTAAGATGTTTTTGTCTTCCATTATGCGCGAGCTGTTGCACATCGATTTATCAATAATTTCTTTCACAAAATTGTTATGTTCTCTGTTTGATCATTGTAGGTTAACTGACTGAACTAAGACCTTTCAGTCATGAACAAATCAGCCGACGTCGCCATTACAACAATAAAATCCATCGTTATTCTTACATGCGTCATTGGAAACTGTTTAGTTTGCGCTGTTATAAAGAGAAATCGACATATGAGGTACTTAAACAAAAACCGAAATAGTGACTTAAAATACATAGAGATGAATCCATGATAAACTGCGATGAAATTAGCGCAGTCCAGTTGTAGTTCGGGTTGCTCTCCTTTTAAGGATGACATGGCTGGAAGGATAAAATGGTAAGGGATAAATGATAAGGCTGCGGTGCAGCCGGACTTGTCACTCAAAACCCAGGAGGAAACTCAGATATTGTTCGTCCGCGCAACGGTTCCCAAAAGCTTTCTCAGATAGACCCTATGCAAAAATGGCCGCTGTTTAAATGTTCTTTTGTGTATATTCAAATTTGCCCACCTAACCTCGTTCGAGATAAGATATTCTTTTGAATTTTATTCCCAAGATCGAGGTTAGTTGGCCAATTTGAATATAAACAAAAGAATATTTAAACAGCGGCTATTTTTGCTTAGGGTCTATATCCCGCATGTTTGGAGAGATATCTGTATCCGTTTCTGATTGGCTGGATTTACTTACATAACAACGCTCACGTTGGAAAAGAGCGTTCAAAGCCGTAAAAGAGCAGTTTGGGAATTTAAGATGTTTTACCTGGACAGAAAAACTCGTTCCGGGACTTTCTTGATGGTCGAAATATACTCGTGAATTTGCCCAAAGGCTATGGCATATCTTTGATTTTCTAGTGCCTTCCAATCGCGATTTACTTGTACGTTCCACGCGCTAATATTTAAGCCAAGGATTTCATGTCTTCGGGCAATTCTCTCTGCATCTTGTTTACACGCCTATTTCACTTCTTTTCGACGCATCAACTGGAGTTTTGTTCTTAACGTTGCTTTGCCCACCCCAATCATTCGCTCTTTCCTCGTTTAGCCTTGCTTGTTTTTTCAACTTCGCTACACATTTTCTACAGATGCATTTGTTTTCAATCGATCGCAAAATGATATTCATATTTTGGCGATTATGTCGAGTTCCATCCCTTCGCGAGCAATACTCTTTCGAGACTCTTTCTTTCAACAAGACAGCATAAATTTAGTACAATAAACGGAGGATTCACACATAGCCCTACCAGAGAACAAAAGCCACAAATTACATAACCTATTACCAGCGCGCAACAGCGGCTCATTTCCCACCCATAAACAACACTGTTTTAAGCCCCTGGGCTGAGTTGCTCGAAGCATGGTTAGCGCTAACCATTGGTTCAGATGTATTAAAACCTATAGGTTGCCATGGTATTTAATCCGGGTTAGTGGTGACCATGCTTCGAGCAAATGGGCCCTGTCCTATAAGAGAAATATATTTAGAAATAGTTTTATTATCCATCACAC
The DNA here is from genome assembly GCA_016490735.1 of Pachyseris speciosa. NCBI lineage: Eukaryota > Metazoa > Cnidaria > Anthozoa > Scleractinia > Pachyseridae > Pachyseris > Pachyseris speciosa. The sequence continues at coordinate 241,248 of JAEMWC010000183.1, read as the reverse complement.
TTATAATTATTTTAGCTAGTAGTTGTTCTCCTTTTTTGATATAAGATATTTTTATGTTCATATTTATTCTTTAAAAATCTTATTTTAACGTAAACTTAATTCTTAATTCAGCCGGTCCCGTGTCTACTCAAAAGATATTCTGCGATATACGTAATTTCGTTTGTCACGGAGAAAAATGACGGCTTTTCCAGCTTTTCTATACAAATTCAATAAAATTGTGCTTTGTTATCAGTGTGTTGAATAATAAACAATTATCCTGCTTAAGCAAAGATACTGTTTGTCAGCCACTTGTTAATTTCGACTGGTAAACCATGTTAGTCTGTAAAATTCATCGCTATCAGTATTTTCGCAAAGGTTTGTGCAGATCTGAGTACCGGAAATTAGAGCTAGAGGGGGGTGGTAGCACGACTGAGCCCCAAAATGGCCAACATTGTAACAGAGGACGAAATTAGAGGCAGAGGGGTGGTTATTTTGAAATTTCGGCTTAGGTGAAAAACCATTTTAGGTTCATAATAGCTGCATGACAGCAACTATTCATCCCATAGTGTCACAGTGGTGTGGGGGTGTCTATCACGTGAGTTATTCTCACTCAAACTCTAACTCTCACACTAGCTTTGCCCTAAGGCCCAGAATTTAGCCCAAACCCTAGATCTTAACCCTGGTCCTCCAATCCTAGCTCCAACCACAGTTTTAAGTAGTACTTGGGTATTGCTTTTATCTGATGACGTCATAATTCCTAGTCACGTGACCTTGATTTTCTCCTTTACTGTTTTCTTACGCACGTTTTGTACGTCGTTTTTGCAATTTCCAGTTGGTAGGAGGTCAAATCGATCTCGTTATCCCAAATGAGGGGTTACCACGGAGATTTCGCTGGTCTACAACACCTAAGGCTCTATCTTTGTTGTCACGCTAGCTGTCGTTTATTTTTAAACGATCTCTACAGCTACAACTCGGTAGGTATTTGATTTATAAGTGTGTTTTTGGAGCCATTTTCCACCTCAGAAGCCCCCTTCCGGGCATCATAAGGCTGGATTGATGGGTAGAGGCAATCCTCTGTATCCTCGATACTTGATCCTATCGATCAAGTTATGGCCATTCGCGAAGTGAAGTTGTGTTCCTAGCCGTTCTGTGAGTGGATTCTGAGACCTCGCATGGCAATTTCGAAGAGTTTTGACTTGTAAATAATGCAATCAGTGCAACATTTTGTCAGCAGGACCGGGTGGCTCGACACTTTTGGCAGAGTCCTACGCTCAGGAGTGATCCAAGACCTTCCCAGAATTCCTTTAGGCCACAAAAGCACATATTACAGAGTGCAAGTGAAATCAAAAGCGTTATCCGCGTCGCGCTAAACAAGTGAGCAGGTAAATGTGGAACAGATTTCAATAAGTGGAGTCGAAGTTTGCTTCCAACGTAGAATTTTAGCTTTAAAAAATATTTTTGTCCGAAAAACTTCAAGGCAAAGTTGCTTATTTTTGGTGTTGTCAAATGGCCAACATTTTTGGTTGTGGAACAAAATAAACGGTCATACTTGATGAAAATTGGGAGTTTTGGTCAGTTTACGGAGCAATAAAGTCTACATAAATGAGCATTTAGCAATAAGAACAGTTCATTTCAACGACAGCACGGGGTTTGGGAAAGTTGCAGATTTTCGGTGTTTATGACCAAAATATTGGCCTCTCGTCGGAAATGAGTTAATCTTTCGGAATATGGCCTGAGTTTAGCCAACTCGGCCTACGGCCTTGTCTGCTAAGTATCAGGCGATATTCCGCGCGATTTCGCGGGATAATTGCTAAATATATCTATCTATCTACTATTTTGAAACGCAATGCAAATTTCTTTGTTATTTATAAGAGTACAAATTTATTTTTAGCATTGCGGAGTATCGCGTGATCTGTTGCTTAAGGAAATCTCCAAGCACAAAGCGCGTAAGAAATCTAGCCAATCAGAAACGGATACAGATATCCCTGCAAACCTGGGGGGTATCAGAACAAACCTTTTGGAGCCGTTGCGTAGACTGTGTATATCGGTGGTTTGCACTGTCTGGGACGCCGACTTCTTAAATCATGCCGTCTTCGAAGCTACGTGTCAGGTTTGTCAGGTAAGATAAAAGTTTTTTTTTTCAGGATTCCAATAAAATATCTCCTGCTTAACCTGGCAGTGGCGGACATCGTTTTTGTGACATTTCACATATCGCGGCTGGTTTACAATCACATTGACACCCATCCAGATGGGGCGGCTGGAATAGCTGCGTGTATTTTAAGAAATGGCACCTTGCAATCGATTGGAGCAGATTCATCAACCTTCACTGTGGTTGCTATTGCCGTAGAGCGCTATTTTGCTGTCACATATCCCACTGGGAACACAGGAAAATTGGCCATAAAGAAAAACAAGGTATCTCGCTACAGGTTTCCGTTCATGTGTTGTCGCTCACCTAAATGTTGAAGGTGCATCACTCTCAACATAAATTGATAAATAAAGTTCGATAAAATATTCAATCATCATACAAATACCTTTATTTTTCTTGCGTATCTTGATAGTCTCCAAAAACATATGGAAACTAATACCAATGTCATAGCAGGATTAAATGTATCGGGAGGTGGGGGACGGCAAATCACGACCGCCGAAGGCGCGAGTTTCTGTGGGGGCCCAGTGCACATTCCCCCTCGAGAATTTGACACATCAGTTTGTCTCTGAAATAGCATTTGCAGCTTTCGAGAATAGTTTCCAGCAAGGCTTTCAGGCTTTCAAACGGGTGAAACATAACACGGTGTCAGTTCCTCGTCGCAATTTAACCACGGCCACTGGTCGAACCACGCTGTTTGAAACGAACGTTTCCTTGTATTGTTTCCAAAGGTTTGTTGGGGAAACGTAAAGCTCTTTGGCTGATTATGGTTTTGCGACGCCGATGCCTGACCTGGGGCCAGTTAATTCATAGGTACTTTTCATGTGGTTTTGTTGCTTGCTGCTTGTATGCCAGGTTTTCATTCTTCTGCTGAGATGGCTGGCGATCGATCAAGTCTCACCCGGCTTGATTTTTCTCTGTTGAAACCATCAATAAATAAATAAAGAAAAAAAAAATAAATAAAAAATAATAATAAATAAATGAATGAATGAATGAAAGAATGAATGAATGAATGAATGAATGAATGAATAAATAAATAAATTGAACTGAAATGATCGCACTCAAGGTCTTCCAATAGAAGGATGAAGGGCGTGGCCGCTGAGCAAAAGTGCCTGTCAAAATTATTGTGGGCCCTGCCTTCCCCGAACCCCCCCCCCCCCCCCCTCTTCCCGCGCTATGCTACCGCCCTGGTTATAGGATTAATATATAGATTTAGCCAAGCCTAAAAGCGGAGCTCCACGATTATTATTATTTTTTTACTGGTATTGAGCAACTTCGCATGGCTTTCCTTGCGCCAATATTTAATGTTTAGAGCAGTCAACAGGAATTGACCTGCTGCTGCTCAATCGTCTTGGACACAAATTAAACTGGTCCAAATAAAGCCATGCGAAGTTGCTCAGTGAGAGTGTGCAGCTCCGATTCCAGGCTTGGCCTGGCTAAATATATGTATGGCCTTCAGCTTTTCTTTTTTTAATCGCTACATAACACACTGGAATGGTGTTCCATCGAACATCATGCATGCACCTTCTTTAAGCAGTTTTAAGTCCTATCTATTACATTATGTGTGTCAGATGTAGCTTGTGAGTGACTAGTATGTAATTTAATTAGCTTTGCTTTGGATTGTATTTAAATTTTTTTTCAATTTTTTTTGCAAAATAGAAAATCAAGTTAAGATGGTTAACACGGATTTTCAGCACTTTTGCTTTGATGACTCATTATCTTAAATCCTCATACTATATTGTTAATTACCTTGATAGTGGTATCAACCAAATGCCCAATATTTTATTATCAAGTTGCTTGGTCTTGCACTTGGCTGGCCAGAAGAGCAGCTGGATTTCTTTTTGAAAACACTGTAGGTGCATTGATTGACGAGCTTAATGTTAGCAAGTAGTTTTTTTGTGATAGTGAGGTCAGGAAGAAACTGATCAAAAGAAATATCTTGGTCTTAATTCATACCATCTAAATATTTTTATTGACTTCCATTTATCTTTCTTTCATAATTTTTTTTAACACATACATATAGCCAGAGGATACACAATTTCTGATTTCCGACTGTCTCATGGGAGGCTGTGGATAACTGAAACTGCATTCATTATGAAGTGATGATCTGAATCACTATATATCTGATGTGATACTGATTCAAAGGAGCAATCACCAGGCTTCTCCACCAATTTCTAGTGGCTCTAAACCATAACTAAGTAGCCTACAGTTGAACGGGGCAACAGACCTGTCCTTAGGTATTGCTCTAAGATGTTAAGAATTGTTTTATTTTAACAATTTATGCAAACTATCGTTGCTGGTTCTTTTTTACACAAAGTATTAAAGATTATTTTTAAAAAACCTACCTCAATATTTTTATTTTGCTTTTTTAACATCTCCAAACTCAATTTGCAAAGGACTTCTTATTACCTTACTCAATAGACCACTTGTTTTTAGGAGGGGTGGGGGTTCAAATCCGTAAAAGGGGATTCATATCTGCTAGCAGTTCTGGACTAGGGGGTTGAAATCTGATCCACAAGCAGATCTGGATTGGAGGGTGCAAATCCGGTGGGGGGGGGGGGGGGGGGTCCGAATCCACTGTGCCACTGGCTCAGATCACCTTTCCAAACTATTTTTTACAGCATTGGGTCTGTAGCTTGAGTGAGGTCAGATGGGTGATATGACAAGCAGACTATATGTAAATGCCAGTAGAAAAAGAATGCTTTTGGAGCTCCGCTTTTAGGCTTGGCTAAATATATATATTATGACTACTGGTTATAACATAAAATGGGATCGTTTCGAAATCCTCGCGTCAGGAAAAACTGATTACCATTGCAAGATGAAAGAAGCCTTGTTTATACAAGAAATGAACCCGACTTTAAACGCTAATCTTACCAGTGACAAGCTGTCACTTTATTAGTATGTCACTGCTATTTTTAGTCTTACCCAGATCACTCGCAATTTCTTTTTAAATATAAACAGGTTTTCATGTTATAACGGTTACTTTGAAAATGTATGCTGCCACATACCAAACGTCAAGTCAAATTTTATAAAATGCATTGCTTCACCATGTTTATAACCGCTTTATGTGTTGTTTTTCTTATAAAACTTCGATGGCCGAAGGACAAGAGTCTATGATAAAGCCTCGTTTTGGTTTGGGTGTCCTTCATCTGGCTTGAGCCTGCGATTCAATCGAAAGCAAGTACCTGGTCAGCGGTCAACTTCAAAAAGCCAGCTAACCTCGATGAGGCCTTAACTTGAGCCCGCGATATGGTCACGTGAAACTGGTCAGCGGATACCTTGTTTTGACAGGTGTCAATATGCTATAGGATGGAAAGCTGGTCAGCTGGGCCAGTTGGAGTATGACCCCATGTTGGATTATTATGATTATTATTAGGATATTATTAATTATTGGGGAACTCGACCGTCGTCGTACGTACGCGCTCACGAGCAATACCGCTAGCCATGATTACCATGCGAAAAACAGTTCACGGCTTTCCTATGAGTATGGGGCTCCGCTGTTACTAAGAAAGTGACTGTTCTACGGAAAATATGCTAAATGCGTTCTTCCGTTGCGTCCGGAAAATAAGCACCGGTGAGATCTTGTGGGGAAGGATTTTTAAATCCTTTCTATATATATTGTACCCTTCATGTTTCTGTGCTTTACCTGTACATTTTTAGGTGGACTGTTTGGTCACCTGAGTCGGTGTTTTTGTTTCGATTTTCGTTTTAAGTCACTTTAATGAAAAATCCTAAAATGTTAAGAGGACTTGCAGTTTATCCATAATCACTCTTACAATTATTCAAATGCGTTTGCCCACCGAACACACCCTCGTGAAAAGCCCTGGGAACGAGGTTGCACCGAACAGATATAGCATACGAGAAGTTGTGTATATGTATATGTACGTCTATAGTAATACCTTGGAAACGCCCTGAAATTTCACCGGATGTCATCATGGCCGCCAAAATTAGTGCGTGTTCAGAGGATAGTGAAGCAAACTACAGGCATATTGCTGCATATATGTCAGATTGAAAATGACATATTAAGGGTCTCCCGACCGACGCCAGTTAAAATCACATGAAAATGATTTCCCGTTGTACCGCCTAGTGGTTACATTAAAAGGTTTTATGAGAAAGAGTTCTAACTCCATAGACATCACTTGGCACCTGAGGAACACTGATTCTCAACATGCTAACCGCCGATGCTGTTAAGTACGTGTGAAAATACCCTTAAAAAATTTAAATATACCCCTTTCTAGATAAATATTTTTGTTTCTTTGATATTTTGGGTGATTTTGAATATCCAACCCTCCCGGGAGGTAATTTATGTAAATGGTGGGGATTGGAAACTATAGTTGTCTTCTGAAAGGTGAATTATTACCGAGGCTAACTTAACCCTGCAGGCAGCACTCATTCTTTGTAACTTGAATCACGATCCTTATAGTTAGTTGAAGCGTCAGGAAAGAGAAGACGTAAAACAAACCGGCGATTTGCAGCGGCTAAAATCCTCGTAGGTTCTGGCCTTGAGCAGCCCACTTTCTCTTCGTCTTCTAAGATGTTTACTAAGACTTGAGTATTTTGACTTTTTTTTTCTGTACATTTCATTGAGTATTTTGACTTTGTTTGCCTACCTTTTCACTTAATTCGAAGAAGCGAAGTTTTCTTTGACAAATTTAGAAACCAGAACTGATTGTGGCGTGTTTTTAACCAACCAATAGGATCCTTTGTCGTGCATTGTGAGCTCTTTGTAGTCAATCACAAATAAAACATGTTTTAGCGCCCAAGTTGTTGTCGCAATGTTATAAAAGAATTGTTTCATGCTTTTAGCTGTGCGTATATCGAGTTATGGATGCACTTGGGAAGTTTGGAGAGCACTCAAGAAGCTAGAGTTGCTCTCAGCTGCGCCTCGAGCAACTCTTAAGCCCCGTTCAAATGGTAATGATAGTTGATGATAGTTTTAACTATCACGCGCGTTTGAACACGAAATATCATGCACCATCATCGACTATCATGAACTATCATTCACTTTGAACCTGCTCAAAAATCTCATGATAGTCGATGATAGTTTTTGCCGTTTGACCGCGCGCATGATAGTTGATGATAGTTACTATCATCGACTATCATGCGCCATTTGATGATAGTCAATGTTAGTTTTAACTATCATGCGCCGTTTGAACACGAACTATCATGCACTATCACCGACTATCATCAACTATCATGCAGCTTGAACATGTTTAAATTCGACATGATAGTTGATGATAGTTTTTGCCGTTTGAACGCAGACATGATAGTCAATGATAGTGAATGATAGTTGAAACTATCATCAACTATCATGACCGTTTGAACGGGGCTTTACGCTTCTCTCGCGCTCTCTAAACTTCCCGCGTGCATCCATAACTACGCACGCTAAGCATGAAACAGTTCTTAAATAGCTTCAGTTTGAACTTACACCTCAATAGTAACGGGTACGCGCAAGCAAATTAATCTGTACCTCTGTTCTGTTACAGTTTCATCGAAATCAAACAAGTAGTGGCTTTTCCCATTTACTATATACTATATTCCTAATTGTGGGTTAGTTTTACTTAGTTTACAACAATAAATGACTGAACAATTTACCAAAAAATAATTTTCATCATCAAATTTCCCAAACAAAACGCCCCAAAGTGATATTTGTAAAGCCCTCCTTAACGTTGAAAAGCAAACACGGCTGGTTACACGGCGAGGAATATATATATTTAAACCAATATTTTGGGAGGCACAGCCTTCCTCCATCAGGGTGTTTCATATTATGACCCTAAGTTGAAACGACGTTACAATTAAAAGAAGTTGTAGATTTAACATGATATTATGATAAAGGAAAACAATACAAAGGTGAAATAAAAAACGTTACAGTTTGAAAATTTGAAAAATACGTAACATGAAAACGAAAAGAAAGGTATTATATTTCTTCTTTTCTGTTGATTCCTAACGGTTCAAGAGTTTGACCTCTATCGATTAGATATGCTTCTCTGGCTTTTCGTACACTCAGTCACGATTAGATTTGGACAGTTCTAGTGGAATTAGTTGCATGTCAGAAGCGCTGTGACCGTTAGAGAGAAAATGTTCTGATACTGCAGTGGGTTTAGAGCTGTTGGTTTGTTTGTTGGTTTAAATATATATATTCTTCGCTGTGTAACCAGCCTTGCTTGTTTTTTACCGTTTTTTAGTTTACAATTTTATATCTGGTTAGATCTATTACAGAATCCGGCTCTTCTATTTTGCAACGGTGGTCCTTGCAAAAGTACTCCTTAACGTTGCTGGTTTCCATGGTAGAACGTCTTTAAAAAACAAAAACAAAAAAATAAATTTCCGCCTTTTTGAGCCGAAATGAACACATCCAGTGTCTTCGAATAGAAGCGTGAAGAGCGTGGCCGCTGACCAAACGTGCCTGTCAAAATTATTGGGGGACCTTGCTTCCCCCGTCTCTTCCCCATGGTTCGGCCCTGCCAATACAAAATAAACAATCAATCAAAGTAAGTATTCCTTTTTTTAGCCTTGTGCTAAAACGATATAGGTTTTCGATTCACTTAAGTTTAAAGTTGAAAACAAAAAAGTCTAAATAAAAAGTTATAACATAATATTCTGGAGCGTTTTCGCGTTTTTTTTAAACTAGTGAAGGATATTTTCATTCCAAAAATATATAACACTTCCTCCGAATTTCTTTTAAAGAGTTCCGGGATTCAAGAGTTAAAGGCCGAAACTTTTCACATTTGTCTCTTCCTCCCACCTCCCCACTCTCTATCTTAGCGGAGCTCCGGCGACCCGAAGGACCGCCAAGCGGAGCACCATACCTATAGAAAGGTATAAAGGCTAAGGTCATCGATTACAGTTAACGTTATCACGACGACGACGGAGTTGCCCAATAATTAATAATATCCTAATAATAACCATAATAATCCAACATGGCGGCCATACTCCACCTGGCTCAGCTGAACAGCTAGTTTACAGCGTACGTCTTTGATACTGGACATCCATCTTATAGCCAATTGACACCTGTCAAAACAAGGTATCCGCTGCCCAGTGTCAGGTGACAATATCGCGGGCTCAAGTTAAGAGCCATGGAGGTCAGTTGGTTTTTTTTGAAGTTGACCGCTGACCAGGTACTTGCTTTCGATTGGATCGCAGGCTCAAGCCAGGTGAGGGAAACCCAAACCAAATCGAGGCTTGATTTTCCGCGCGCTTTCTGTAACTCGTAATTTCACATTCAGTTGGTTTCTTCATTTTGAGCAAAAATACTTCATCTTCTTCGATCGAAGTTTGTCTTTAAATTCGCGTAAAAAGCATAAAAATCAAGAACTTGTCAAAAGATATTATGAAAGCTGTTCGCCATCGTGGTTTCAAATGATAGATGAGTTAATCTTTTGTCTCACGATTGAGTCACAAAGATGTGGATCGCGACGTTTCGACCGCTACACTGCTGGTCTTCATCAGGCGATGTGTCGACTGGCTGCGTGTGAGTATAAGAAGCATCGTGGCTGGTGGTGATTGGTGCGTTTCGATCCTCGCTTAGGCTGAGGAAGGTGAATATTCAAGTAATAAAAGGAGGAGCGAAAGATTTTTCTCAGGAAAAGCTTCAAACTTGGATCGATGGTGTGGTTGAAAACAAAATAATTCAACGCTTCAAGGGCTTTCACTTTACCGCGGCATCTTGCATCTCACCAAGAAAGGTCACTTAACAGTTCACCGGTATTAATGGGAGGAACGAGTAGCTCAAACTCTGTGGAAGAAGCTCTTTCTTTGGACAAACCGTTTACTATTTTTGCGGATGCTTGTTTTCACGTTACTGAAGCTTACGTATTTTCAAGTGGTAGAAACCTCTACAACTGCAACACAGGGCAGTGCGATAAATTAAATAAATTGAAGCTTAACATTTGGTTTAATCGTTGTTACTTTTGTTAAGGAATTAAACTTGTATTTCTCTCTCGACTGCATAGAAACGCAAAGAAGTAGTTGAATTGTTTGTTTGTTTTGTTACGTTGTTTTGTCAAAGCGAACGAGTGTTTTTATTGCGCTTTGATGAATTTATTTCGACCTCGGTGCCTCAACAACGTTAAGAAACTTTTGCCCTTATATTATCAACACGTAATCGCAATGAGTCCTTGTAAAATGAAGGATTAAAGCCCCGGCTAATCGATCACACATTTTCATCCAACATTGTCAGTTGTCAAATATTACGTTCGGTGGCTAAACGCACAAACAATGTTTGGACCAAACTCTAGACAGAGTGACTCCACAGAACGATTTTTTGCGTATTATCAAAGAAATTTCGACCTTATGTGGTTCATTTGGTTGCTTTTTACCAGCTGTGCACGTTTTGTTGGTTGAGGTGGCTAAACGATCAAACATTTCTTCTTCATTTCTTCAAACACGATGTTGATGAAAATATTTGATCGTTTTTTGATTGTTAAACTTGTTTTCGAACAAACATACGCGTCGTGTATTACGTAATGTTTTAATGTTTTCAGGTTTTTGAACCGCGGCCAATTCCTGTTGACTGCTCTAAACATAAAATATTGGCGCAAGGAAAGCCATGCGAAGTTGCTCAATACCAGTTAAAAAAAAAATTATCGTGGAGCTCCGCTTTTAGGCTCGGCTAAATCTATATATTCATTTTTTACACCCTGAATGATTTGCATTACAAGCGGAATACCAAGATTTATTGGAATCGTGTCGTTAATCAGGAAGCCTAAAATTGACTTTGTATCTGGTTTGAAACTAGCATTTATATTATAAGTTGGTAAAGTAAGACCATTCAGGTGACTGTAGTCCTGAAAAACCCTGTTAATGGTAACAGCTATCGTCGTTTCGACCAGCTGAGGAAAATTCGTTGTCAAATGACACAACTCTGAAAGCGATTAAATAAGCAAACAACTTATCTCTTCAAGTCGATGTGAACTGAAGATAAACTTAATCAAACATAACCGTTCTGAAAAAAATATTCGTCTGTTCACAGCTTTTGTTGAGGGTACGGAAGCGAGTCACATTAGAGACCTTAAGATCGAGGCTTAGCCATCTCGGTTTGCGGTTAGCGGTTTCACGTTAGCTGTCTGCCCATATTCGGGACTAAAGATTCGTGGGTAACAAATAGCCGGCCGCCATGTTTGTTTTCAGTCATTCGTTCACTTCTATTTTAGCTGAGAAATCGTCTCAAAAATTACGTTTCTATGAAAAAGAATTCGATAGTTAATAGGCGAAAGAGTTCTAAAAAGTAGTATTTCCTCTCAAACGTGGGATTGTGATGTTTTAGGGTGCAAAAAACCATGCGGTAACTCACTAACCTCTAGAGCGTGGTCTAGCCGTACAAACGTGAACCTAAAACCGCAAATCTGACGGCAAGGCATCGGCCACGTGACTTCTTGACGTTCGCGGTTCGCGGGAAAAGCCGAAAAACCTCAATCTTAAGGTCTCTATTTATGGTTTTCACCGTCAGTGCCATCTTTGGAATCTGCTGGGCCCCTGACATCATAATGTACGGCTTAGAGTTCATTGGCTCCTACAACCTCAGTCCTTATGCCATTCCTGTTGTTTTCACAGTGCTCATGGTCAATGCCGCCGTGATCCCTTAGCATATGCTCTTGTAAGCCGGCCGTTCAGAGCGCAAATGAAGGAAATGTTATGTGGTGCGCCATGTTCAACTTCTGCCAGGATTCGTTTCCCAAGGAATCAGCACGACATCGAGATGGCTAACCTGACAAGTGAACCGATTGCTCGACAAAGCAAGAGAGATTCGTTCGCATAATTCAGCTCAGGTTTACCACCTCTGGGCCCACCGGAACTTGCTAAATATCCCGTTCTGCAATGCGGCTTAATGCAACATCTTTTTATAAAATAGTTCTTCTCAATAATTATAATGGCGATGAAAAGGTTTTAGACGGCTATGAAAGAAAACTAAATGATGCAGTCAAAATAGCGCAGAGAGATTTTAATGTAGTCTTTCAATATTTATTTAAGCTGTGTATTTATGTTGACTTCATTTGTTCCTATTTGCTGTGTGAATAATTCTGCGAATGTCTTTTAGTCATTTGGTTTTCTATTGTTAAGTAATTGTACTTCGACTGTAAATTTGTATCTGACGAAGTTCCCAGTGAAAATCAACCAATGGTTCGGTGCCAATCCTAAGTTAAAGGACTGTTTTGTTGTTATTACTGTTGTTTTGCCCCTGTCTCAACTGGCTCGCACTAAGGCACTCTGCACTTTAGCTTAATGTCCAAATATCTTTCTCCCCTCCCGCCATCTTATTGGCAGCTTTGTCATACAATCCTTACACGTTATGGTAGCAGAACTATTGCACGCTGTGACATTATGTTATTTTTTAAAACTTATTATTTTGTTGAATCTGCTATGATAATGCTTATTAATATACTGTATATAATACCGCTATTAAGCAGTAATATTTCCAGACTCAATAAAATATTTTGGTGGTAGAGAAGCGCACCCTTCGTAGAACTTTCTACCAGACTAAGTGCTACGCTGAGATATAGGTCCGGATCTCACTAAGATGGTGACATCATAAAATCTGACCTATCGTCCTCCCATAACGGCGCCCCTCTTCTATCGCTGCCCATGTTGCATTCTAACATAGGTTCCTTTAGAGACATCCCTACTCTAATAGGCTCTGTCTTCCTTACCTCCAACGAGTTCCCACGGTATTTTTCTTCTCAGAATACATTAAAGTGGGTAAAGTAAAGGGCGATTGCCTGTATCGCGTATTGATAAAATGCACTCGAATCTCTTATAAGCGTGTGGAGGAATGCATCAACGGGAGGAGGTGGTGGAAGTTGTGGTGGAGGAAGTGCGGGCGGAAGTGGTAAATAATGGAAAACAATGGAAATGAAGAGAAGGGGGAGGGAAACAACAGAAATCAGGAGGAACAGGAGGGAAAGGAATAAACATGAGGAGGAGGAGGAGGAGGAGGAAGAGCAAAGAAATGAGGTGGAGAAGGAAGAGGAGGAAGGAGGAGGGGAAAAAGTCGGATGGAAATGAGGAGAAATCGAAGGAGTTAGGGTGTATCCAAAAATATCTCAAAAAGTATCAAACCGGTTACCGACATTGACTTCGAATGAATGTGATATCACCGCATCTGTATTCCGCAGCACGGTGATAACAACCTTCCACATTCTAGCAATCTTTGGCTGTTGTCCTTCAGTAGCATTTTGATTAAAAAGATTAAAATACAAATGTGGCCTTGAACTACTGTAAAATACGCTAAAATACTAAAATGTCCGAGCTTTCGTCACTCAACGGCATCGTCAAGGACAGATAAGATAAAATATTCCGCGAGGGCCGAATAAAAGGGAAAAAAGGTGTCGCTCCACATGCTATTCATGACATACAGACCATAGACTATAACGTCATCGTCTTAATTCAACATTACCCTGACATTGTTGGAAAGCGACTTGCAAACGTTTAACGGGTCCACATACTGATTATGTTTCCCAGTGATCTCGACGAAACTCCCACATGACTTTGTTAATTGAATGGACTGAGAAGTCGCTTCCACTGGCTCTATCTACACCACATTACCGCTTTTATAAAATAATTTATATCGAGGCGAGTGCTGTTCTAAATTAATATCGCTTGGCAATAAGCCTTCACAGATTAGGTCTGAACGACAATGGGGCGATAATAGCCGCCACATGAGCTAGTTACAAAGAAAGAGAAATAAATACTCAAAGCGGAATAAAACGTGACAGGGAAGGTGGAGGGAGAAAAGGGTTTGAGGATCTATTCGACCGATGGCGAGAAAACCAAGGAGGACAAGCCTTGAATGTTCAATTTATAACAATAGTCTATAACTTAACTTACAGTATATAGATATGGCAGATTCGGCACCGTCACAGTTGCCTACTAAAGACCTTTAAACAGTGGTAAAAGGAAAAAAAATGGAAGAGGATTTTAAAGCACCGATCATCTATATACAGTCGGCGCAATACTCTACTTTTTAAGTATCAAAGCTTTTGGAGCTGTGTTTTTTTTAGCTTGTAATACTGGCGAGTAGATGCAACTACGTTACTGGATTCAAATACGTGACAAGGTAAAGATAAATAAAGACTCTAAATTACTCAGTAGTTTGATATCGGCAGTCAACTTTAGATCTCTTATAACCTGAGGCAACACCTGTGAGGTAGTAAATAGAGGCAACGGTTGTCTGCGTCGCTTTGGCTAAAACTGAAGCATTGAAGAACAATATCTTTAGTACTTCATTTCCTGGGTAAGAAGAAATCTAGGTATGTCATACACTATTACCAAGTAGGTAGAATTTTGTGGGAACTTTTCCAGTAAACCTTTAACAAAAAAAGATTGAAAATTACTTGCTTGTTAGAAATTTGTCCTATCCTTTAGTTTTATTTTTATCGATATTCTTGAGGTAGATAAGTGGCTATCCAGGCACAGTGTGCTCTTAGGATGTCTTTTGACATGTCAGTCCAATTTTATGACAGTTTAGGAAGACAGATCGTTAAGGGAGGATGAAAGTTAATAACAGCGGAAGCGAATTGAAGGAAGCGAATGGGGCTAAGGGAAACTGCGTGAACGTTGAAATGAACGAAGGAGAGTTGATGACAAGGCTGATGAGATGGGGCATGCGTTAACAGTTAGCAAAGGAAAGAACGTATGAGAGTTTATAAGAACGCCTTTTAACACTATAACAAGAGCATCTACCTTAACAAGGCTTCTCGATTAAAGAAAGCTTACTTAATTTTCCATAGAATGTAAGCATTAAGGAATAAATCGTTTTAGTATGAATCTACTAGCGTTCTATAACGAATGCCGTTCCATGATTGGCTACGCTACTCGCTATCTTTTCTGTGATAGATAGTGAGTAGCGCTTGTCAACAAAATGGCGCCCGCTTCTTCCCATTTTCGAAGTGTCTGCGAGGAGGATTTAGATAATTTACTTGTTTAGTTTTGAACGACTTGTAGATTTATACTAAAACAATTACATTATTCGCTCTGGATTTCTATGCGTGATAGCTGATTCGGGCTGCGCCCTCATCAGCTATCACGCGATAGAAATCTCGAGCTCATAATCTAATTGTTAAGTAGAAGGCCATAAAAGTTTCGAGAAAAAAATGGTCCTGATGGAGGTCTTACTTTGATGTTAACTTATTAAACACAGGGCAATTTGAACTCCCTTGGAGCTATATGTTAATTTATGGAGATTTAAAATGTGAGTGCATGATAGGAGTGGGTGAATTAAACAATTTTCTTTTCAATAATTGTCTTCAGCTTTTCGATTTTTTTTTTAAAACACTGTTGTTTAAGTAAAAGATGGTTGGAAACACATCATAAAACACACAACTTATCAGACCAATTTTATTCCATTTATTCTAGCTCTATCACCTCGCAGGAACTTTCCATTTCTGTGTAAAAGAGATTGAAAATGACCGGCGGCATATTGAAGCTAAAATGCCGAAAACAGGTTACATTGACATTGCTTGGCGCCATATCTTTTTGTGGGAAAGTTATTACTTATATTCTAATTGTGTCCGCTTTCTCGTGGCATAAATTAAACAAATGTTTGTGTCTTTTCTTTCATGTCTTCTGTTGTTAACATAGACTCATGGATCCATTTTTCTCTATAAAAACTGCTGTTCTCTTTTTTACTTTTACAGGTTATGTGCCTGAAACTGACGCCTTTCAACCATGTCTAAATCAGCTGAAATCACCATAACAACCGCACAGTTTATATTTGTTATTTCATGCATCATTGGGAACTCTCTTGTGTGTGCAGTTATAAAGAGAAATCGACAAATGAGGTAAGAAATGGACACAAAAACCGTCAAAGTGGCCACTGAGACACTAAACTCGGATGATGAATTACAGACCAGTTGCGTTTTAGATTGAAAATTAAGGCCCGGGCAAACGGCTTCAACATTTGCTTCAACTTCCGTTCGATTTTGTTGAAAAGCAATGTCGAAACCGTTTGCCAACCCCTTTCAACTGTGTTGAAACATGATGAATGGAAGTTCAATCGATGGTGAATAAGTTTATTAAAAGCGTTTAAACTTTGCTTCAACATCCATTCAACATTTCTTATCTTATCGCGAATGTTGAACGATGTTGAAGCCGTTTGCCACCAGCTTTCAACATTGTTAGGTATGCGCGTGCGCACTAATCGATCTCACAAAGACGTATCCATAGTAACAACCGCGGAACTGGATAAAAGGCCTCTCGTGAAGATTTGTTGAATGAAATGTTGATGATGTGTTGAAACCGTTTGCCAACCACGGCGTTCAAAAATCGTTTAACATCGTTCGACAGCGTGCAACAAAATCGAGCGGATGTTGAAGCGAATGTTGAATCCGTTTGCCGGGACCTTTAGTCCATCTTAACATTACTTGGATTTTACGGACTTTCAAGTCTTTGTAGGTAAAAAGTTCCTTGACATCTGTTCCCTTCAGTTTATATCGGACAAAATTATCAAAAACAAGTTACTCCTCATCTGTATATCTTTTCTTAGTCTTTTTGAATATCTTGGTATAATTTGTTTTCATTTGGCCTTTTTCATGATCGTAATTTTGGTTCACAGTTTCACTGAGCAGATACGAATGGCCGTTTGGATGTTTAAAAAACAGCGAAATGTGTTGGTTGTGTTATTTTGTCGCTGAGAATTGGAGAAGCCTCCTCAGTGGACATGGGAAGTAACAATAAAGCTATCAAGGCAGTTCAGGATTTTGCGTCTGCTTCAAGTTAGCCAAGCCATGATTTTGTGTGACATGGCGCTACTATGCAGCTCTGTGTTCCCAGTGATTGCTAACTGACTAAACTATCGGGTTCGTATTCATATATATTTGTCTTTTGTATAGCCATTTTTATGCCAAAAATTTTCAGGAATGTTTCTACCTTTCTACGAGATATATTTGTTACTGTCTTTTCTCCACCATCTCCAAGAATCATCGAAGAAACTTAAGCTTACTCATCATGTAATGTGTTATTGTTTTACGGGTTTTGAACCGCGATCAGTTTCCAGGCTCGTAATTCTTTTTGGATTTTCTACGGACCTTTTAGTGTCAAATTGCTCCACAATGTTTCTAGTTTACCACGAGATATGTTTGTTACTTGTCTAATTTCTCCACCTTCGCCAAGAATATCGAACAAACACCCATCGCACTTTGTTTTCTTGCAATGTTTTGTTTTTGATCCGCTTTGAATTTCTTTACCCTTTCATCTGAAAGTATTTTGGACCCAAGAATGTTTCTTTGTTTCTTTTCCAAACGTTTGGTATGGAATGATTTATCTGGATTTTAAAACTCCCCGTTTTCCCCGTTTTCGGACACAAAATTGGCCCAAGGAAGGCCATTTGAAGTTGATCGGTGCCAGTAAAGAAAAAATATTTAATCTTTTATTTGCTGGGTGAAAAAGAAATTTATGGCAGGGACACTGGAATTGTAATATCACTAAGATCCAAGCGTGAACATAAATAGTTAAGTATAGAAAAAAATAATTTTAGGGTTGTCAAAAAGCGCTGGCGACCAGCGATATTGCTGGCTACTATGACAGTTGCGCCGGATACAATATTAGCTAATATTCTTCAATAGAAAAGGGAAATAGGAAAAAGGGCGTTCTTTTGGCAGAAAAGTCTCGGTTCGTTGCAGATCTGGTCTGTTTATTTCGCTGTGCCTACGAGTCGCTGTGTTTCTGAATGCCTCGAGAAAGGATAAAAATCTTCCACCGTTCACCGCTAAGGGAAAATAGTGGATTAATGCAATTTGCTGAGACGAAGAAAAGGAGTTCACGATCGCCGCGGGAACTAAAGTTTGTTCACTACATCATCATTTCAGGATAGAAGATCTTAGAAAAATCGGTTAAATGACGAGCTTATGTGGTGTCTGGTGGTATTCCAACACGATTTGCATGGCCAGTACCTTCCCCAAGGTAAAGAAAAGCTCCTCTCGAAAGACATCCTCTGTGCCAAGAGAAGTTTTTGTTAAACCCGTCCGCATCCACTCGCACGGAATCGCACGAAACAAATACTACGGTGTAATAACCAAGCGAATGAACTTCAACTGCCCCATCTTTGAAACCAATAAAAGCATTGAGCCAAATAACAACGACTCGTAGGTATATGCGATCGCTTACACATTTTCTAAGATCTACCAGACTCAACTTAAACAGTTCCTTCGGCGATCGTGAACTCCTTTCCTTCGTCTGTTTTCCCCTCAGAAGCGAACGGGGAAACTGAAGAATAAACACTTTCTCTTCTGTAGAAGATTTCACTCCCTTCTGGTGGCCTTCAGGGACACAAAAACGCGTAGGGATGGCGAAACAAAACGAACCAAATCGACGACGAAGAAAGACGTTCTGGAGATGTCAAAACAAAACAGCGAAACCTGACTAGCCTCGCTTTAATGCGACTCGTCCCAGGCGCCGACCCAGTGGTCCGCCATATTTGCATTCGGTGTATGGAGTGTTTCGCATCGTGGAATTATGAAAACGAAAAGAAAACACAACAGAAAAAAGGATCCAAAGTGTTGTTGTTTTGTATTTAAATAGGTTTGCATTGCCTGTGATCTAATACACTTCGACGGCTAGCCGCAAAATGATTGCGTGTTGTTTATTTTTGTTCCCTACTTGAGAGTGATGTAGATAAAATTGTTATTGCTGAGGAAGTTAGTAAAGTTTATTTTCTTTTAAGAAATATCATTTGACGATGCCAAAAGAATAATTTTAAATCAACGCTCTATAAACTCGGTTATGCGGCTTCTATCTTTAGTCTCAGAGTCCGTCTGCTCCGTATGCTTCATTTGTAATCTCGTACCCAGATCTCCCACGGCCAAGCGAAAAGGAGATCTGGTAAAGTACAAAAGTACGCCATTTCTGATTGGCTACTGGAAAACAGGCTACCGCAATCTAATCTATGCTCTGATTGGCTCTTTTTTGTGCGGCTTTTTTGTGGCTTTATTTTCGTGGCAAATATTCAACATGGCAGTATGGAAATTGCGAGCGGTAGTTTCAGGTTTCGCGCCCGTTTGTGAGGCGAGACAGCTGGGACAAAACTTTTTCCGACGTCAGGAAAGCTTTGAGATTAAAAATAATTATTGAAAAACTGTGTGAGATTTGTGTCGAAGGCACAGATGAACTTCCGAAGTTCTATTGCAGATCTTGTTTTGATAAGCTGGTATGCCTAAATTAGAGCTTGATTAGCCGCAACATTTTTCTGATAATAATCGGACAAAAATATCTCCCTACACAGCCTGTTACTCACAGCTACCTCCGGACGGATAAAATTATCTGAACTTTCCGGCCTCGGCGTGAAACCTGGCTTCAAGGCTACCATCTTCCTCGCTCCCAGAAACATTTATCCTTGCACAAGACACTCCCACTGAGTTATTTATTTGATATCGATCGTCGATCAGAAGGTTAAGCGGCGAAACCACAATTATAATTGACTTTTTCTTTCATTTCTTCTTTGCAGCGACATAATCGTAATATGAAGAGAGCACTTGATAAATTAGCGTATTACCGTAACCAGTTGGAAGAATAATTAACCAATCTCGCCCGTTGACAACAACCTCCTGTATTGCCTCTTGTAGCTTTGGTTTGATTTTATGTACCGCAAAACCGATTGAAAAGCGCTCGTGAAGTCCATTTCTCTTTCTTTCATAAACAAAATAAGGACGAACATGCGTAGTTATAGTGAGGCCCGTACATCGGGCCTGACTCTTACTGAGCATGCTCCAAATTCGAACTTTATCAGATCTCCCTTTCGCTTGGCCGTGGGAGATCTGGGTACGAGATTACTTAATTGGCAGGTGTTGCTAATACTAGGAACCGGGAACGGGAATCGGGAGTCTGGGAACCAGTGTACAGCGGTAATCCGCAAAAAACTCAAAATGGCGGATGAAAGCAGGTAAACAGAGAAAATATAAAGCTAACCTACCGTTTCCAGGGGAATTAGACGACTCGTATTCCTGGGTGAGAATTTGAAGTCAACGATTTTGCAGTGACTGCCACCATTTGTTTTTGCGATTTGCTTTTTCCCTTCCTGAAATCGTCATTTTACGCCGGATTTCGTGCATGAACGTGTACGTATAGCCCAACATCATTACTAACAGAAAAGCAGCGAGGAGGTAACAGATCGAGATAACACAAGTAACGTAGAAAACTTAATAAACGGTATATTTATTCAAATTACTGCATGCTGAGATACATATAATTACCACTGAACAACGAGTGAATAAATACAGTAAGCTTGTTTGTACAAACACAAATATATTAAATAAGCCAAAACATCAGGAAATAGAAGTTACAATGTAACCTTGTATCGATAAACTTTTAAACAACAGCCGCAAAACCAAGCATTGACAGAACGTTAAAATAGTATTTTATTTTTGGTCAATTATTTTGTTTTGAAGCCCCTCAAAAGAGCTTTCAAAACATGTTAACCTAGGAAATATACAGGGTTTACTAACCCAGGTTAAAAGAAGTCTTTTAGTAAAAGTAAAATAGCATTTCCCTTCTTGGACAATACTTTCCATTTTTTAAGAAATCATTTTTAAACGACACAACTTATTGTCATGAAAAACTTTGCTGAATTTCAACCACAGGGTACGCAGACAATCTGTTTATGTAACCCTTTGTTTTATAGTAAATGTATTGGATTTACCATATTTTTCATCCTCTAGCGCTGAATCGCTAAATATATGTATTGACCAATGCTAAATAAAAGTTAAATTTCCTTACCTGTGCTGTACTGTCATCCTTTTGCATCGGACGTAATAATTTAAGCTATTTTGACAGGATTTGTCTTCTCCATCGACTGTGCCTGACTGTTTCTTATTGTTGTAAGTGATAATAATAATTACTTTTGATTAACTTTTGCTTTGTTCTCGCTGACATTGAAAATTGGCTAACAAAACTCCCAATACTCATAGCTGAACCCAATAATTACTCCAAGATAGTCTTGTATGCAGATGCCATTTTGGCATTGTTGTTGTGAATTCAGATAAGAGCATGTTCTTGAAACGGGTGATTAGTCTAGAATTTTGTCTTACTCACTAAACTCAAATAGAAACTACTCCAGTGTCTTGGCTAAGAAAGGAATGGTTAAGATGAAAACAGATTTTATTTTTTACAAAAATCTGAATATCATGAGTATGTAAACAGTTAATGTTTCCCTTAGTATTGGTATAATTATTGGCAGATGTTTTGCTTAGTAATTGGGACAGGGTATTTACCTGACACCTTTTGTAGCATTACAGGGCTTTCAATGTTCCTAAGAAGTAGGCAGTTTGGTATGGTATTGCTGAACACGTGGCTGCATCCTGAAAAAACTGCGCGTGCCGTGAAGCCTATTACAGGTGTTTCAGTGAATGATGTTGGAAAACAGTCCCTTTGGTATAAACAATTCATCATCAACCCGATTAAAGCAAGACATTGTGGCTGTGTTTCTTGGGTTTTTCAAAGTTGGAAAATGTAGTAATTTTGTGTGAATTATATATGAAATTGTAGTAATTTTGTAACTTACAATATGTTAGTGATCGGCAGCTCTTTTTTAGAGCTCTTTGAAAGCGCGATCCACCCGATCTTAATTCACATTGTTCCGCCATTCGTAAATGTTACAAACCCTACCTACGATTTCCAAATGAACGGAGAAAGTTTCTGGAAATTGAGGGACGTCTGCGGGAAACCGGCGATTTCGTTCAACCTTCTGCAAATAAGCATCCTTCCCAATGAAAATGCAAGTCTTTAGTAAAACTCACCCACCGTATCACATGACTGCTTTTATTAAAAAGACAGAAGCAGAAGAAACGAACTAAAAGCTTGCCGTTCGTTCATTTACACATTCAGTTGTGAAGCTTTTGCGCGCATCCAGCTGTTTACCGTAACAAAGAAGGCCGCGTCATGCAACACAACTGACCAACGAGCTCGGGCAAATTGAAACGATAAGTTTATTTTCTGTGCTTTCCCTTCTTTTCTCAAAAAATATAAGAAACCGAATTATAAAATTGGCCGAAGAACAAAATGGCTACAAATCTAACGTATCTGAGACTTTTCTAATATTGTCTAAACCAGAAATGGATGAACCCGAGTCACCGCTGGCACAGCAAACGCCACCGCCACTCAAACCAAAGCGACAAAATACCATTTGGGGTGAACTCAAAGGGCAGTGTTGATTGATATTCAGTCTCTTTTGGGAGGCCTTTGGGCCTCCCTCCTATCTAAACAATGACAATGAAACCGTGCCGAGCAGAGTTAAAGGAAAACAGACAATGCAAAGACATATAACGCGTCGAGACAAGAAGGTTAACATAACCCTGTATTGTTGAAATCATTCAAAGATTTCTTAAATATGGCCGAAATCTTTACGATGGCACTCAACTGTGCCATACTTTGAGTCCCGGGTCTACTTCAATGACGTCACGTACGAGCCTTGGATGGCTCTAGCAAAAAGTAGAAAACAAATTACAAAGGTAGGAACGGCAATTAAATATCTTAATTAAATATCCCATGAAAACATCTACCTGTGGTAATGTCGGCCTTAAATATACGCCGAAACGGCGTTAAAAATGGGCAAAATGTTCACTTTTCTGTACTGTACTACGCTAGAGCCCAGGACCTCCGCAATCGTTGCACATGCGCAGACATGTGCTCAAAACTGGTTCCCAGACAATTTTCTTTTCCTTCCTCAGTGATTTTTTTTTTTTTGCGGATTACCGCTGTACACTGGTTCCCAGACTCCCGTTCCTGGTTCCTGGTTGCCCGTTCCCTGTTCCTGCTACTAGTAACATCCTTAAATTTGTTTTCCCCGATCTTGCAATGTTGTGTTATTGTTATTGTTATTGTTATTGTACGTTTCTTACCCACTTTGAGTTTCTTAACGCTTTCATCGGAAAGTAGTTTGGACTAAAGAATGTTTTTATTTTTTTTCAAACGCTTGCTATCGAATAGTTCCTCGGGAGCGAGGATGGCGCAGTGGTGAGAGCGCTCGCCTTCCACCAATGTGGCCCGGGTTCGATTCTCGGACTCGACGTCATATGTGGGTTGAGTTTGTTGTTGGTTCTCTTCTCTGCTCCGAGAGGTTTTTCTCCGGGTTCTCCGGATCAAATTCCAATTTCATCTGCTTGTAAAGCGCATTTGATCATATACCCATGGAAAATGCGCTATATAAGCTGTAAATTATTATTTTTAATCATTATTCGTCTGCTGCTTCTCAGAGTTTTTGGACACAAAAAGCCGTATGGAGTTACTCTTTGAAAGTAAAAAAAAAAAAAGAATAATAATAATAATCGTGGAGTTCCGCTTTTAGGCTTGGCTAAATAAATATATTATAAGCTGTTATAATTGTATCTGACAAGGCAGTGCGGTCGGGTAAGCGCAAAGTTCGTCCAAAATGCAGATATTTTACTATTCCTCTTCAAATTTAAAGTTTTGAAATGCGAATCAAATTTTAAAACTAACTTGTAGATTATTCCCGTACACTCTGAAGTAACTAAAACATCTTAAGTAACCAAAGCGTCTCGAATACCACAAAGAATTTAACGTTATCTGGTGATGAATATTACACTAAGATAAGTCTATGGGAATGATATATCAGGGCGCGTATCAGGTGCAGTGTTAAAAATACATAGAGATAAATCCTGCAAAAAACTGTAATGAATGCATCGAATTTTAAAACATCTTTAGCTTGTACTATCTTAAAGAGAAATCGTCACATGGGGTACCTAACTGGATTAAACAATAAAACCCTGATCTTAAAGTAGAAAGTGAACTCCAAAACTGGAATAAAATTACCAAATCCAATCGCAGTTCGGGTTGCTTTGTATTTAAATATTCTGTTGCCGTTTCGCAGTTTAAATATATGATTTTCATATACTCACAGTCATTTAAAATAGAAGCGTTAATCTTAAGAAGGCGAAGAATAAAACATGAACGTCATAGATTTAAAGATATAACTCTTTTATTTAGGATTCCTATAAATTATCTCCTGGTGAATCTGGCTGTAGCGGATATCTTTTTCGCGGCGTTTCGTATATCTGAGCTCATTTACAGTCACATCAACACCCATCCGGACGGATTGTCTGGAAAAGCTGCATGTATATTAAGAAATGGTACCATGCAATGGATCGGAGCTTGTGCATCAGCCTTCACTGTGGTTGCCATCGCCGTAGAGCGCTATTTTACTGTGATCTATCCCCATGGAAACAAAAAGAAGTTGAACGTGAAAAAAGTAAAGGTATGTCACCACAGGTTTCCGTTCGCGTGTTGATTTTTCACTCCGACCTCCACGTCTGAAATCAAATTCCTTGGCAGGCCTTAATACGCTAGCCTATACCGAGACTATAAATTTGGTCTTTCAGTGTCTTATTTGAACATATTTTCAGCTCGCTTCATCAAATTTCGGTGACGTGGCAGGTGTGTATCTGGTGATCAAGATAGAAGTGCGTGACGAGAAGTCCGATTAGAGTTTGCACTCACAACCTTAACGGATTCCCTCTGTCTTTTATATTCTTTTGCTTCTTCTGACGTCGCCAATTCAAGCCTTCGTTTAGACTAATAATCCAGATTACCTGTCCAAACTCGATAAGAACGCTGTTTTAATAGGTTTGCCATTTTCCTTGGCAAGATGTACTTGCGGTAAAAGCTGGAGCCCGTCATTTGTCTGTACGATGTTTAGAATTCAAAAGCTCCTGTATGTTTGTTCCATTATCAGTGTACATCAATTTTGTTTCCTTTCAAAGAGGAAAAGAGTTTCCAGTCTAAGGGCAGCACTAAAACTTCCCAACATTTTTTCCATATGAGTTAAGATTACAAAAGGATATTCATTCTTTTCTAGGTGGTTGTTGTTATTACTTGGGTCGTATCACTGATTCTGAATATTCCGGGATTCTTTGAAGTATTTTATCGAAAGGGTGCAATCCTTTGCGAGTCGCCTGAAGAGTGGATCAAGAAGGTTTACTACCTCGCGTGGTTTACCATCCCAGGTTTATCCTTTATTCTGATGGCTGGCTTATACTCCAGAGTCGTCTACACTTTGTGGTCCAAGCGTCAAGACGGAAATGTACTCACACCTCAACAACAGGTACGAATCAACTCAATGATCCTCAGCCAGATACTTTAATTGTGTCATTAGACTCAATTTTGGGGAATAATTATCATACCTCTGAAAAAGAAAAAAAAATATTTCAAAAAGGCAAAAATGTTGACAGCGACGGCCTCCCTATTGAGTTTTATAAAACGTTTTGGTCTTGATTGAACGACATTTAATTAAATCATTCAATTAATGCATTAAAATGGTAAAATTCAGTTAGTGATAACCCTTGTACATCATAATATCGCTTCTTTCTTGGAAATGTGAAAATATTTATATTGAATGCAGATTGTGACATCGTTTCCAAGATTACTTTTCCGTAAAACTTGGAAAGTTTTGTCAGATGTTAGCCATAACAAAGGTTAACGTGGCGAAACATTTCCGATCCTTTGATAGTCGCTCCTGGAATTTTTACGAAGTATCTATTTAAAGATATTAAATCTGCTTTATAATTAATGGTTTTGCGTCGTCTTATCGTTAAGCTTCTCGGGCTATTTCTTAACGTCATTTATAAATGGTCGTTTATTATCAGAATGTCATATACACTGTGTTAATGGAAATAAAAGTTACATTTGTTCACAGAATATTTTTGATAGACGTTAGAGATTTCCTCTATATAGCAATGACGTATACCACAAACCGAAAATGATTGTTGTCCGAATTTTTTTGAATGGCCTCTCTCTGTACACAGGGTGTGTTGAGGGTACGGAAGCGAGTCACCTTGATGGTTTTCATCGTCAGTGCCATCTTTGGAATCTGCTGGGCTACTGACGGCATATTGCACAGCTTAGATATCTTTGGTTCTTCCAAGCTCAGTTCGTATGCCATCCCCGTTTCCCACACGATGCTCCTATTCAATACGGCCGTGAATCCGTTTGCATATGCTCTAATCAACCAAGGTTTCAGACAAAAGACCATGGAAATGTTATGTTTCAGTTCTGCTGGGAAGGTTCATTCCTCAAGGAAAGGAAAGGACGTCGAAGTACCCCAAAACACCAGGAAGCCAATCACACCTTGCTAAATTCCGCCTTCAATATGACAAGAAAAATATACA
Organism: Pachyseris speciosa; assembly: GCA_016490735.1. NCBI lineage: Eukaryota > Metazoa > Cnidaria > Anthozoa > Scleractinia > Pachyseridae > Pachyseris > Pachyseris speciosa. The sequence continues at coordinate 215,022 of JAEMWC010000183.1, read as the reverse complement.
GATAAATAAATAAACAAATATATTAATTAATTATTAAAAACTGCATTTTGTCTGAACCTGAAACGATCTTAACATATTAATTTTGTAAGGCCCTCTTTACAATCAGGTAGGGTAACCCTAGTGCTAGGGTTACCCTAGCACTCCCACAGTTCTTCTTTTTTTACATCGACGTGTTTACAAGGCAGCTAGGGCTACCCTGGCACTAGGGTAGCCCCTAGCAGAGCTCTAGGGTCACCCTAGTGCCAGGGTAACACTAGCTGCCTTGTAAACGCTCTGCCAGAGATAACTCGCCTACCCGGGACAACTTTTTAATTGTTTCCAGACCCTTTGAATGTTCACAACAAACGGCCATCATGGCGGACCAAGTACAACGCGAGGCTCAAGGCGTTATAAGGTAGGCAGGCATCCTTCCTTCGAATAATTTGCTCCACCAATGATCTGTACGGCCAAGTTTTCTTCGTAATCTTCTTCGTCGAATCACTCCACCGTATGACATGTTGCATTAGAGGGAGCGATGTATTGCATTACAGGGTCGCTTTTAATATTATAAATTGTTGTCCTTGTCTAGAAATAAGAAGGTTACATAACATCGTTCGATGACACTCAAAAGCAGCAATAACAGGCAGCACAGACAGGGGAATCGTAGTACGTAGCAGAACACCTCTCTTGTCGGCCATTTTGTCTGCGATTGAGTTGTCCCGGGTGGTAGGGTAAGCCCAGCCTAGTCCCTAGGCGTTCTCGGCTCGGTCAAGCCCAACTGTCAGCGGTGACGTCACTGAGAGAGACTCACCGAGAACCCCTAGCAAATACTTCCAGATCCGCCATGATCAACACTGAAATATGCACGAGATCGTACGTTACAATAATGGCATAATATACCTTTGAGGTTGCTGCACAAAGGATGGGTGTCCACATCACACTCGTCTACAAAAAAATATGCTCATGATAAAAACTGTGCGGCGAAGTACATGTAATTTTAATATGAACACGATAGAACTTTGAACGGAAAAGCAACGCAAAATAACGGACTAAAAAAGTTATTCCACAAAGTTAGAACTTACCGTCGTTTGTGGACACTTCCATTGTACGGGTTTGTTGCATCTGCGGTAGGCTTTCTAACGATACGGCGTGTTAACTAGTAAATTTCAACCAGAGGTTTTTTGGCGCTAAAGTCATGGGTATTTTGGCAATATTTGCTAGGCGGTCTCTCGCCCACTCATTCCCAGACTTCGCGCGGACAATGGGGGAGGGGGGAAAGAGGGAGCGCCTAGAGACTAGGCTGGGATAACCCTACCTGTGAAATTTTGCTTGTAAATCCGGGCTATCTTTGACCCTCTTGCTAGGGTAACCCTAGCACTACGGTTACCCTACCTGCTTGTAAACGGGGCGTAAGTTAATTACTGTTTCATAGTTCAGACAGGGGAATCGTAGTACGTAGCAGAACACCTCTCTTGTCGGCCATTTTGTCTACGATTGAGTTGTTCCGGCTGGTAGGATAAACCCAGCCTAGTCCGTAGGCGTTCTCTGCTCGGTCAAGCCCAACTGTCAGCGGTGACGTCACCGAGAGAGACTCACCGAGAACGCCTAGCAAATACCGCCAGATCCACCATGATCAACACTGAAATATGCACGAGATCGTACGTTACAATAATGGCATAATATACCTTTGAGGTTGCTGCACAAAGGATGGGTGTTGCTTGTAAATCCGGGCTATCTTTGACCCTCCTGCTAGGGTAACCCTAGCACTAAGGTTACCCTACCTGCTTGTAAACAGGGCCTAATTTAATTACTGTTTCATAGTTCAGAATGTACCAGAATATATAGCCCGAGTTCTAAAAATTAAGAGAGAAGGCTTGGAGTTATTCTTGGAATGGTTTGACGCCAATTTGTGGCTTGGATTCGTTGGTTATCCCTCAGCCGTAGTGTTTACCTTTCGATTGTTTTTGGTAAAAGAAACGATAAATCTTAAAAAGTGGCTGGAATGAAGCTTTTTACTTAAAAGTCTCCAGGGCAGTCAACAATCAACACACGGGCAACATTTGGTGATATATATAAAATATTGTTTCATCAGATGATGAGCACTGCCGAGAACTGGTGGTAAAATTATGCAAATTAGAGAAGAGAACGAGGAGGGATTGGGGAAAGGGAGGAAAAAGTGCGACTGCGGAGGCTCCTTTGTAATATAACGTGCTTTTGTACGATATTTATGCACGAGTTTGTTTTCACTCGCTCGCAGAGCCTCGTCGTTAGTTTTGTAAAATCAAACTCGTGCGTAATTTCGTACAAAAGCACATTCTATTATGAAGTTTGTTTATTATATACAAACTAATATTTTCTTGAAATTCAAGGTGGTTTATTCACATTTTATAAGAAATAACTTTTACAAGTTTCCATGTAGTTCTAAAAACAGACCTCCAAGTCTGTGCCGTCTTTTCGTTTCATACTAAGGATGAACTCGCAGAGATATTCGTTAAATTCTTTGGCTTCGACGTCTTCAGGATTTCTTTGCTCGTGTTTTTCTCTCAGAAATTCAATGAGTAGCTTCACATCTCTAATCGTCTAGGGCAGCAGGGATAAAGCAGAGATGAGAGCGCTCGCCTCCCTTCAAAGTGGTCCGGGTTCGATTCCCGGATGACGCCATAAGTGGACTTAGGTTGTGTTGGTTCTCGAGTCTGCTCCTAGGGTTTTTCTCCGGGTACTCCGGTTTTCCTCCCTTATTCAAACTTCTGAAATAAAACACTGTACAAATAATATGATGAAAATAATTACAGGTGTATAGCTGTTAAGCCTTCAGCTTTTACTAGGCAACCGTTAATTTACCCAGAGCAACAAAGAGTTTACCTATACATTTATGAAAACTAATGATAACGAGTAGTGACTGCCTGAAATAACCTTAGGTTTAAAATACCAGGCAGCCAGCGTAAAACCAATGAATAATAATTGAGGTTGGAATAACACACAGGTACACATACTAAAACAACAGTATGACACTAAAACAATAATAACAGTAAAAGGTAGTCTGATTAAAAATAAGATCCTTTGTCTAGTTACCCTAATTACCCATGGATCATGAATAATTAGAGTTAGAATAAAGAGGAAATTGCGAATAAACTAGGTTAAAATCAAAATCAAAATTTCATTTTGACCTTACAACATGCACCTGAATCAACTGAACATTGGTGCTATTGCTACATGTGTGATTGGCCTTTGTTCTTTCTTTGCGAAAGAAACAACATGTATTTATCAATACTCAAAACTTGAGACATGAGACTTGATTCCCACGTCTCAAATTCTTTATGTAAGCATGTAGTTAATTGAGTTCAGGCTGTCAACTCGCATTTGGGCAGAGTTTCAAACAAATATGTACGTTGAAGAAACTTGTAGTTGTTGTGAATCTATATCTATGTTAATTGAGCTCAGGTGAAATGAGAATATTAAAAGGAGCATTTCAAAATTTGACAGTCAGGTTTCTTCTGGCCTGGCCTAATTCTTTATGACCTCTGCCCAACCCAACTGCATTTCATCTGGAAGTTCAAAGATTTGACAACTTTCACGTTTTGTCTTTTATAGCTAAGGCCACGATGTCCAGCAAATAAGGAGGGGAATGACATGATATTAATCTAAAATTACCAACAAAGAACAATTTAGTACACACAAATAGGCTACATGCATAAAATAAAAATTATTTTTCCTTTTGAAAAGCACAAAACTTTGCATATTTGCTGGGACTCGAAAGTTTCCTCGCAAGTATACTCAAGTCACAAAAAACCTCATTTCATCGGCTTATAAGCTGTTATTACAACAAATGGACGTCACGCAACTTGCGCTGACTTAGGTAGGGTCATTAGGGTGGCCAAACGGTGCAAAAACGTGCGTCGACTTGCGTGTGAATTCGATCTCGACTAAAGTGGTCCAAAGTGAGCCCAAGTCATCGCAAGTCAACGAGAGTGCAAGCAAGCCTTGGCCAAACGGACTTGCAAGTAAATCCAAGTTTTTAACTTGCGTCTACTTGCGATTCTGTTTGGCCAGGGAGTTACAGCTTTAGCCGGTAATAATGAACACAGTTTCAGTTTACTCAAATCAGCCCACGTTGGATTAAAAACTGACGTTGGATTAAAAACGACGTCTTGCAAATGTAAAACAGCTGACTAGTTCATCTTTCTTTATAACTCTTAAGTGTTTTGGTGTATATTCTAAATTTAATTTGGACCAGAGCAGATAATTGCTGGCACAGCTTGAGAAGGTTAGCAAAGCTCTTTCTTTTACATTTTTGGTGCTCGAGAAACTACTTGTTATATAGATTTGAGTGTAAACTCTCTCATTATGAAGCTTCAAGTTTCTGAGTACATCAAGAAGCGATTTTGAAGTTTTAAATTTCGATTCCTTTTCTCGCGGTTGTTGTAATTTAAAATTTGTTCTTAGGTTCGCGAGTCTTTTGCTGCATTGTGATGTTGCGGTTTTCGGGAGCTGTAGATTTCAGCCAGGTTAAGGGAGTCTGCTTTACGTAACGCGCAAATTAAAACAAATGTTCTCAGCCAGTGATCTGCTGCTTGCGTTCAGCGCACTTTCCATTTGCAAAAAGACCTCCTACATAAAACACTTTATGCGGGCGTCTTCGCCGTTATATCTTGCACTTTGGATGAATGTTACGGTGAACGAAGCGACTACTACAAAACTACAGTCCTTTAGTTCAAATTCCAAACATCAAGCTTGAATAGTTCAGTGCAGATTAAGCACATTTATGCGAAGCAAATTGGCCATACATGTTGAGCCAAAAAAGCGGCATTTGAATCGGTTTTCTCCAAAATAAATCGATATTGAGACAAACGAAGTATGCAGGGATCTATTTCACATTAAGGTCTACGAAACACAGAACATGAGCGGAAATGATTTTTAAGCTGTTACCACCAAATGCTTGATTGTTAGTAACAATCGCTTTTAATTATTTCACAGTTTGCACGGAGCTGACTTTCAATGACAGGCTCCTCTTTCATCTTTCGTTTTGACGATATTACAATAGAA
>JAEMWC010000183.1:92500-207500 GCA_016490735.1 Pachyseris speciosa | reverse complement strand
GAAAGAGACCACGAGTCAGTGAGTAAAAGAGCAAAAAACCAAATTAGATTAGACGTCTTCGTTCGTATGAGACTTGCCTTTAAAACAGATTCAGATGTACTTATTTGAACAACTAAATTTAGCGTGTGATTTTGTAATCTTTGCAGTCTTTTTTATACACCTAAACTTACAAACAGAGCGAAAGAAACTAACTTTTTGATATAGATCGGAAACGCGTTTAGCTATTTGTTTAAAAATATTGCATCATGGTATCCTGTTATAATTACCCGCCTTTTTCGTATTTGTCTCGTAGTCAGCTAGCAACCCTTGCTGCATGAGGCCAAAGACACAAAAATCGTGGATCAGGGGAAAGAGACCACGAGTCAGTGAGTAAAGGAGTAAAAAACTAAATTAGCTTAGACGTTTTCGTTCGTATTAGATTTGCCTTTAAAACAGATTCAGATGTACTTATTTGAAGAGCTAACTTTAGCAAGTGATTTTGTAATCTTTGCAGTCTTTTTTATACACATAACCTTACAAACAGGGCGAAAGAAACTACATATTTGATATAGATCGGAAACGTGTTTAGCTATTTGTTTATAAATATTGCATCATGGTATCCTGTTATAATTACCCGCCTTTTTCGTATTTGTCTCGTAGTCAGCTAGCAACCCTTGCTGCATGAGGCCAAAGACACAAAAATCGTGGATCAGGGGAAAGAGACCACGAGTCAGTGAGTAAAGGAGTAAAAAACTAAATTAGCTTAGACGTTTTCGTTCGTATTAGATTTGCCTTTAAAACAGATTCAGATGTACTTATTTGAAGAGCTAACTTTAGCAAGTGATTTTGTAATCTTTGCAGTCTTTTTTATACACATAACCTTACAAACAGGGCGAAAGAAACAACATATTTGATATAGATCGGAAACGTGTTTAGCTATTTGTTTATAAATATTGCATCATGGTATCCTGTTATAATTACCCGCCTTTTTCGTATTTGTCTCGTAGTCAGCTAGCAACCCTTGCTGCATGAGGCCAAAGACACAAAAATCGTGGATCAGGGGGAAGAGACCACGAGTCAGTAAGTAAAGGAGCAAAAAACTAAATTAGATTAGACGTCTCCGTTCGTATGAGATTTGCCTTTAAAACAGATTCAGATGTACTTATTTGAAGAGCTAAATTTAGCATGTGATTTTGTAATAATAATAATAAACTCTATTTATATAGCGCCTATATCACTAGCTGTTCTAGGCGCTTTACAACACTGACCGGGGACTTTGCCAGCCTTCTTATTAGGCAGTTTACAATTAATGAAGTTGAGTATGAGTGTCTCCGTAATATCAATATCAAATTAAGACAGACACTAGGGGTGGTCACTGCCAGAGTTTTGTTACGTCCCTAGTGGTTCTTTTACATCCCACAGAATCAGAGAATTAGGAAGAGTTGTGAGACGGGGCCTACGGTTTATCGTCCTTATCAGAGAAGACTAAAAAGTCTAACCGTTTGTAGATGTCATTACAAAGGCAGCACTTTCTCCTACACTATTTTAAAGACCCTGAGTGTTGGTCCGGCCGGGGTTTGAACCTGCGACCTCTCGCACGGTAGTGCGGTGCTCTACCACTGAGCTAGCCGTTCGGCGGTGCAATCTTTGCAGTCCTTTTTATACACCTAAACTTACAAACAAAGCGAAAGAAACTAAATATTTGATATAGATCGGAAACGTGTTTAGCTATTTGTTTAAAACTATTGCATCATGGTATCCTGTTATAATTACCCGCCTTTTTCGTATTTGTCTCGTAGTCAGCTAGCAACCCTTGCTGCATGAGGCCAAAGACACAAAAATCGTGGATCAGGGGAAAGAGACCACGAGTCAGTAGGTAAAGGAGCAAAAGCTAAATTAGATTAGACGTCTTCGTTCGTATGAGATTTGCCTTTAAAACAGATTCAGATGTACTTATTTGAAGAGCTAAATTTAGCATGTGATTTTGTAATAATAATAATAATAATAATAATAATAATAATAATAATAATAATAAACTCTATTTATTAAGCGCCTATATCACTAGCTGTTCTAGGCGCTTTACAACACTGACTGGAGGACTTTGCCAGCCTTCTTATTAGGCAGTTTACAATTAATGAAGTTGAGTATGATTGCCTCCGTAATATCAATATCAAATTATGACAGACACTAGGGGTGGTCACTGCCAGAGTTTTGTTACGTCCCTAGTGGTTCTTTTACATCCCACAGAATCAGAGAATTAGGAAGAGTTGTGAGACGGGGCCTCGGTTTATCGTCCTTATCCGAGAAGACTAGAAAGTCTAACCGTTTGTAGATGTCATTACAACACAGTACTTTCTCCTCAACTATTTTAAAGACCCTGAGTGTTGGTCCGGCCGGGGCTTGAACCCGCGACCTCCCGCACGGTAGTGCGGTGCTCTACCACTGAGCTAGGCGGTCGGCGGTGCAATCTTTGCAGTCCTTTTTATACACCTAAACTTACAAACAAAGCGAAAGAAACTAAATATTTGATATAGATCGGAAACGTGTTTAGCTATTTGTTTAAAAATATTGCATCATGGTATCCTGTTATAATTACCCGCCTTTTTCGTATTTGTCTCGTAGTCAGCTAGCAACCCTTGCTGCATGAGGCCAAAGACACAAAAATCGTGGATCAAGGGAAAGAGACCACGAGTAAGTGAGTAAAGGAGCAAAAAACGAAATTAGATTAGACGTCTTCGTTGGTATGAGATTTGCAAAACAGATTCAGATGTACTTATTTGAACAACTAAATTTAGCATGTGATTTTGTAATCTTTGCAGTCTTTTTTATACACGTAAACTTACAAACAAGCCTTTTTCGTACTTGTGTCGTAGGAGGCAGCAACCCTTGCTGCATGAGGCCAAAGACACAAAAATCGCGGATCAGGGGAAAGAGACAACGAGTCAGTGAGTAAAAGAGCAAAAAACCAAATTAGATTAGACGTCTTCGTTCGTATGAGACTTGCCTTTAAAACAGATTCAGATGTACTTATTTGAACAACTAAATTTAGCATGTGATTTTGTAATCTTTGCAGTTTTTTTTATACACCTAAACTTACAAACAGGGCGAAAGAAACTAAACATTTGATATAGATCGGAAACGCGGTTAGCTATTTGTTTAAAAATATTGCATCATGGTATCCTGTTATAATTACCCGTCTTTTTCGTATTTGTCTCGTAGTCAGCTAGCAACCCTTGCTGCATGAGGCCAGAGACACAAAAATCGTGGATCAAGGGAAAGATACAACGAGTCTGTGAGTAAAGGAGCAAAAAACTAAATTAGATTAGACGTCTTCGTTGGTATGAGATTTGCAAAACAGATTCAGTTGTACTTATTTGAACAACTAAATTTAGCATGTGATTTTGTAATCTTTGCAGTCTTTTTTATACACGTAAACTTACAAACAGAGCGAAAGAAACTAAATATTTGATATAGATCGGATTCGCGTTTAGCTATTTGTTTAAAAATATTGCTTCTTGGTATCCTGTTATAATTACCCGCCTTTTTCGTATTTGTCTCGTAGTCAGCTTGCAACCCTTGCTGCATGAGGCCAAAGACACAAAAATCGTGGATCAGGGGAAAGAGACCACGAGTAAGTGAGTAAAAGAGGAAAAAACCAAATTAGATTAGACGGCTTCGTTCCTATGAGATTTGCCTTCAAAACAGATTTAGATGTACTTAATTGAACAACGAAATTTAGCAGATGATTTTGTAATCTTTGCAGTCTTCTTTATACATCTAAACTTACAAAGAGAGCGAAAGAAACTAAATATTTGATATAGATCGGAAACGCGTTTAGGTATTTGTTTAAAAATATTGCATCATGGTATCCTTTTATAATTACGCGCTTTTTTCGTATTTGTCTCGTAGTCAGCTAGCAACCCTTGCTGCATGAGGCTAAAGACACAAAAATGGTGCATCAGGGGAAAGAGACCACGAGTCAGTGAGTAAAAGAGCAAAAAACTAAATTAGATTGGACGTCTTCGTTCGTATGAGATTTGCCTTGAAAACAGATTCAGATGTACTTGTTTGAACAACTAAATTTAGCAGGTGATTTTGTAATCTTTTCAGTCTTTTTTATACACCTAAAGTTAAAAACAGAGCGAAAGAAACTAAATATTTCATATAGATCGGAAATGCGTTTAGCTATTTGGTTAAAAATTTTGCATCATGGTATCCTGTTATAATTACCCGCCTGTTTCGTATTTGTCTCGTAGTCAGCTAGCAACCCTTGCTGCATGAGGCCAAAGACACAAAAATCGTAGATCAGGGGAAAGAGACCACGCGTCAGATAGTAAAAGAGCAAAGAACCAAATTAGATAAGACGTCTTCGTTCCTATGAGATTTGCCTTCAAAACAGATTCAGATGTACTTATTTGAACAACTAAATTTAGCAAGTGATTTTGTAATCTTTGCAGTCTTTTTTATACAACTAAACTTACAAACAGAGCGAAAGAAACTAAAGATTTGATATAGATCGGAAATGCGTTTAGCTATTTGTTTAAAAATATTGCATCATGGTATCCTGTTATAATTTCCCGCCTGTTTCGTATTTGTCTCGTAGTCAGCTAGCAACCCTTGCTGCATGAGGCCAAAGACACAAAAATCGTGGATCAAGGGAAAGAGACCACGAGTAAGTGAGTAAAGGAGCAAGAAACCATATTAGATTAGACGTCTTCGTTGGTATGAGATTTGCAAAATAGATTCAGATGTACTTATTTGAACAAGTAAATTTAACATGTGATTTTGTAATCTTTGCAGTCTTTTTTATACACGTAAACTTACAAACAGAGCGAAAGAAACTAAATATTTGATATAGATCGGAAACGTGTTTAGCTATTTGTTTAAAAATATTGCATCATGGTATCCTGTTATAATTACCTGTCTTTTTCGTATTTGTCTCGTAGTCAGCTAGCAACCCTTGCTGCATGAGGCCAAAGACACAAAAATGGTGGATCAGGGGAAAGAGACCACAAGTCAGTGAGTAAAAGAGCATAAAACCTAATTAGATTAGACGTCTTCGTTCGTATGAGATTTGCTTTTAAAACAGATTCAGATGTACTTATTTGAACAACTAAATTTAGCATGCGATTTTGTAATCTTCGAAGTTTTTTTTTTACAACTAAACTTACACACAGAGCGAAAGGAACTTAATATTTGATATGAATTCCCAGTTTTTAATATAAATTTATCTTGTTCGTCTAATTTAGTTGCAATATAAATTCAGGAAACTGAAATTTCTTTAATTGCACTAACGTTTAAGTATAGATAATATTTTTCTATAATGATGAGATGGTTTAGGGCTAAATACTGATGAGAAGAGTGAAATTCAAAATATGAGTTATACATGGCACGAGACTTACGCCGCACAGCCAGGATTACGTTTGTTCTTAAGCTGCATCCGATGAATATCTCCGCAAGCCTCTAATCTCTTTATCTTTTGTTGTGTGCAACTCGCACCCTCGTCACTAATTCAAGTCAACGCTACTCTTATTTTCACCCCTTGAAGCCCACAGACGCACGTGATGAAAGCAATTCACTAATTTCCAGGCCTCTCGCTAACAACATGTGGACGTCGCGTGTCACACGGTGTCGGCGGGAAAATATCTTCTCGTTATATATTGGAGTTAAAGCCAAATAAAACACCTCACTAAACCTGCTTCTGTTTGATTCTATTTTGGCGGTAAGTTTGCGTAAGTTCGTTTTTTTTTTTGCGTAAGTTTCTCTTTTCTCCGTAAGCTCTTTACATTCGTGACTTATTCTTGAATATTCTATATTGATATAGATTTTACAGATTACTATTTCTAGATATTTACATTCAGTGCTATAATAGACACGTAATTCAGTCGTCAGGACTGCAAAGTGTTTTATTCAGGAAACTATTTATCAGCGACTTATTTGAAATTCATTTTCCATGCTGCTCCTTTTAAAACAGTAATAAATGAAATTAATTTCGTAAGGAATACGTTTTTATCATTTTAATGTTAAAGTAAAGGATAGCCTTATTTACAATTGTGAGTCTTGTTATAACAGCACTAAAACAACAGATTTATTTATAATTAAATAAATGATATATATATATATAAGTGAGGAATGAATAAAGGGGCATTTTTCATCTACAGTATATTTAGGGTAATTTGGCGAAGGGAAAACAAGTTATCTCAACTCAAACCTAATAATAGATTTTTAGGACACTACAACGCACGTCACACGAAAACATATTTGGAGATTTTTGCTTGCGGATCATGAAACCACCCAACGTATATTGCTTATCTCTGATATACTGTCACATTCGGCTCTAAATTGTGGAGTTGCAAATTATTGCTTCAACATCAACCTGCAGAAAATCTTAAAAGAAGATCTCTCTCTTGAGAAGGAAAGTACTGCTTATCACTGACAGTGTCAACCATAGCTGGAAATTGTAGTGGTACTTCTCTATCCCCAGTATCAAATTGGTAAGCTGGTCTAAATTGGGGTATAGTTTCCAAAAAAAAAAAAAAAAATCTTAAGAATACGATGACGAAAGGTTAACAAGGTTAACAATCTTTGCCACAATATGGTAGAATGACTTTTTAATAGCGCACGACAAACGCGTGCATGACGCGAATCGGGTAATTTTGTCGCCGGGATGTTGCTGGCGTCCACAATAGCAGACAGGTACAATATGTGTGGCCGGATATCAAAGGATTGTTAATTTGGATAAAAGTAGATGGGTTTGAACTTGTTTATTAAACTCGTGGCTTTTCTCATTTCCATCAAGACGTATTTCGCGCTCGGCTTGTTGGTGTTTTTCCTAACGACATTTCTAAAAGGTGAGTCATATTTTCTTTTGTAACCAACATGGCCAAAAATTGTGGACACCGGGCCCGCGACCGAAAAGAGGTATTCCCGAATCACCGCAACAAATTGGCATCAAAAGCTTACAAAATAATGTATGGGTTTATAGACACAAACGGAAATGAAAAACTCCTGTTCATACCTGCAGCATTTGCCGAGATCACTTCCATTAAAAGAACATATAGCGAATCCACTCCGAAAAAGCTGACGTCGTAATCACAACGATAAGTCGTGCCACTTTTAATGTGATTTTGGCTCATTTCTGGACCCCATTATACTCGCACAAAAGCCGTCCAGATTAGCGATCTTTAACCATGATATTTCGGCTTTTCTGAAGAAGGGTCGAATTTGCTGAGATATTTCCTCAAAGTAGGCCGAGTCCTCCATAAACAACACAATTCCCGAGGAGATTCAAGAAAATTAACCCGTTACATTTTGGATGATAAACAAGAAGTAAGGCTGCGACATGCAAACATATCAACCGTTGTTGACTATTGAGGTGATGTAAGAACGAGTCAACTTTGTCACGATTTAAGATGGTAAAGGTGTCATCCACATAGCGCTTCCAGATCTTAGGTGTACAGGGCGTCGAAGTCAAAGCTTGCTCCTCAAAACCCTCCATGTAGAGGTTAGCTATCACTGCGGATACCGGGCTACCCATGGCTGCTCCTTCTTGCTGTTCGTAAATCAGTCCATCATACTGGAAGTATGTGGATCTAAGAACGAAACTCAAGAGGTCTGCAATCTGCGTAGGTGTTAGAGTCGTGCGGTTGGCAAGGCACGGGTTAGCTTCTAGTTTTCGCAGTGCAGTATGCACTGCTCCTTCGATTGGAACGTTCGTGAACAGAGACACTACGTCGAAAGACACCATGATCTCGTTTTCTAGTACCCTTTCACCGTTCACAATGGACACAAAATGAGCTGAGTTGTGAACTGTGTACTCTGAGTTCCCTGTTAGGGGAGATAATACATCGGCTAAGTAGGAAGACAGATCATAAGCAAAGGTGTTCACACAAGAGACTATAGGTCTCAGTGGTGTGTTGGCCCTGTGTATCTGGGGAAGGCCAGAAATTCGAGGTGGTTGCTTATGCTTGGGCCTGATCTTGTTATACACAGAATCTGTCAGGTGTCCACCTCGCTTCAGGCTCAGAGGTTTTTCAGTCAACTTTCGGCTTAAGTGGTCCGTTGGGTCCTTCTTAAGAATTCGGTATGGACCAGTCTCAATCAGTGCCTTCATCTTGTCATGATAGGTGTTGTTATCTAGCACTACACTGTCACGACCTTTATCTGCTGGAGAATCATGATGGAGGCATCATCTTTCAAACCTTTGAGTGCACGTCGTATCTCCCTGGTAATGTTAGGTTTGGGAGGCTTAGCCCGTTGGAGAATAGAGTTCACGCTTCTCCTAACAGTGTCGGCCTGTTCTGCGTCAAATGGTCTTATGGCAGACTCCACTTTAGCAATTATCCCAGTCAGTCTATTAGGTGTTACCGCGAAATTTAACCCTTTCTGTAGTAAAGACACTTCAGGGTCACTTAAGTACTTGGATACGTTGGATACGTTGATCATCAAGGATTCGAATGGATACCTCTCTACCAGTGTTTACAGAAAGCCTACACACACTGACCAGTACCTAGCCTATGATTCACAGCACCCGCAATCTGTAAAACGTGGTATTGTCAAGTGCCTGTACGATCGATCAAAACACCTCATAACAAAACCATCAGTTATCTCTCATGAAAAGAAACACCTCTCATCGGTCCTTGTTTCCAACGGTTATCCGTTTTCGTTTGTAAAAAATCTTACGAAAACCAAGGGACGAACAACCACTAAAGAACCTGAACCCGTAATTAAATCTACTGTGGTTCTGCCATACGTCAAAGACACATCGGAGGCTCTTCGCCGTTGCCTACAACAACAAGGTATACGGACCGTTTTCAGATCTGACACAACTCTTAGATCACACCTAGTGCGACCTAAGGACATTGTCGATCCAGTAAAACAAGACGGAGTAGTCTACAAGATTCCCTGCGAATGTGGTAAGGTTCATATTGGAGAGACGGGTAGATCTATGCATGAACGGATTAAGGAATACGATAGAGACATACGGCTTGCTCGAACCCAATCCTCCGCCGTTTCAGAACATAGCAACGCGACCGGACATTATCCGCTCTGGGAAATCCTCCAATCAACAACAGCCTAAACGAGGATCGAAACGCACCAATCACCACCAGCCACGATGCTTTTTATACTCACACGCAGCCAGTCGACACCATCGCCTGATGAAGAACAGCAGTATAGCGGTCGAAACGTCGCGATCCACATCTTTGTGACTCAATCGTGAGACAAAAGATTAACTCAGCTATCAATAAAAATAACACCTTATATCTCAATAATATTAATTAATAGTAATAGTACATATAGATTTTTTCTTTTAAGAAGGAAGCAGAAAAGAAAAAACGAAAAAACGATATAAAGTCATTCCTATTTAACAAGGTGTGACTATTAAACATTACAATCTCCTGTAAAAATTTCATATATATCTAGTTTAATATTTAAACGTGTCTAGAGGAAGTAGCCGTTCGAGAAAGAAAAAATAATAATAAAAAATAAACTTAATGGATACTACATTAAAATTTAAACGGAAATTTTCTATGAAGTCACCTTTCGTTCGAAAAGGTGTCCTTGAACCCCTGACACTTGTATGCACTGACCTTAAAATTTCAAAGGACAGAAGTGTTCTTAGCCATGTGATCACAAAGTGGGAAGGTTAACCGTCCTTTTGAGAGAGTTTCTCCGCTAAACGCTTCAGGAAAAGGTGACACTCAGTGCCCATGCCCCCACTGATTCCAGAAACTAGAGGTGTACGCCAACCCATGGCAACATCCAACACTCGCTGCTGATACTTCCGCTTCTTCTCATCTTCTTGTTCTTATAATAATAATAATAATAATAATAATAATAATAATAATAATAATAATAATAATTTTATGATTACTACTATTTCATTACGGTAGCTTGGAAAAGCAGGAATGATGGAATTCGGAATATTCGGAATACTCGGAATACTATAAATAAATAAATAAATAAATAAATAAATTAATAAACAATAAATAAATAAATAAAAAGAAAGTAAAAAGTCACATCATTTCTCACCGCGCAGTACTTGGATATGTGAATTTCTGTCTTCCCTCCGCCCCCCCCCCCCCGGTCTCCTGCATGCTTACAGTCAAAGAACAATGCAAAATATATTTCCCTGATCGCTTCGCCTGTCTGACAGTGCCATCAGCAGCAACTAACCGCAACACGAAATCAAGTTCTTTTTTTCAAGCTGAACAAGTATTATCAACCGAAGGTGTCTTGTCTCAAGTCCCGAAATCCCAACTTCAAAGTTTCAGACTTTACATCTTTGTTACACAGCATAGAAGGAGGTCTTCTTGACGAGATGTCACGGGAACTATGGGAGAGGTTTGGAGATTCAATATTCCGTTAAGACTTTCGTCCACGGCATCTCGATGGTAGATCTCGTTCAATTAAGAAAGAAAGAAAGAAAGAAAGAAAGCAAGTGCGCAAAAGCTAAGCATAACTAATATTCTTCATAAACATTTTGTTCATGTTTCCTTCTACAACCGCCGTTAGTTTCCTTCATTTGAAAAAACAAGCTGGTATATTAAACATCTATAGGCACATTCCTCTCGAATTAGGATTGCTTTACTAATTAATGATCTACATTTTTTTGTGAAGAAGTTACCCGATCAGGGTTATATAGAAAAACTTTGACATATGTTTACAGGGATGCCCAACGACAAGTAGGTAGATATCTGTTCGGTGGAGGGTAGTTAGGCTTAGGTTTTCGGTGCCGATCAAAGAGTGTTAGATCGGATTTTCGTAACTGAAACGTAGCCTAAAAGATGCAAACCCCTAACGTTTTCGGAAGGGTCATATTTGCTGTCTTTGGCAGTCAAAAACGTCAACTAGCATTTTCGGAAAGCAAATAGTTCCTAGAACGTTCGAGGAAAGTTCAATTCACCTAGCAATTTCTCAAAGGAAGATTTTGTTTCCGAACATTTTCGGGTACTTAAAATTTCAGCTAAGAGATCACATTCGTCTTGCTAATAGAGACATTACTTGACACCATAAGGTACTTAAAACGCCTTTTTACAGCTTCATGGTTGATTTGGCTCGTTGGGTACCCCTTTGTGTAAATTAATGCTAATCCAATCACCCGACACTGTCATGCGTAATCATGAACAGAAATTTGTAATCACGCAAAGAGATTACATATATTTAATACAGAAGAACTGTGACTGAGTTCTCTAAGTTTTTTTTACGTCACCGGGGTTAGGAAAATAAAATGTGTGCCCCCTTGTCCTCTTCGAATCTTCTGGCCTTGTTTCCGCTCCGGTAATCTACTACTGTGTCTCTTAGGAAATTAAATGGGACATGCTATTATTGCTACAATTCGTCCAAACACGGCGAACTGTGTTTGTTAGCGCAAAAAACACGGAAGAAAGTGCCATACAAAATCTCATGCATTCCGAACTTCAAATGAAATACTGTATTCAGCTTGAAAAAAAGAACTTGATTTCGTGTTGCGGTTAGTTGCTGCTGATGTCACTATCAGACAGGCGAAGCGATTTGCATTGAGTAGTCCGGAGACCGGGGGCGGGGAGAAGACAGAAATTCAGATATCTACTGCGCGGTGAGAAATGATGCGACTTTAGCATTAGCAGCCATCGACAGCTGTTTCGGCCTTGTTAGGCCTCATCAGCATGGCATAGCTAATGCTCAGGCTCAAGTACCCAAATATCAATAAAACAAGCAATGAAAACGTAAAGCTTGTGAGATGTGGCTGTGTTATATTGATATGTGGTACTTGAGCCTGAGCATTAGCTATGCCATGCTGATGAGGCCTAATAAGGCCGAAACAGCTGTTCTTGGCTGCCAATGCTTGGGCTCAATCTTTACTTTGGTAGATTTAAGGGGTAATGCCCGCTACCTTGCGGCCTTAGTGCATTTTGAGTGGCTTCAGCTTACTTGATCACATTAATTTGTGAAGTATTCTTGTCACTCCAGCCACATCCCACAAGCTTTACGTTTTCATTGCTTGTTTTATTGATATGTGGGTACTTGAGCCTGAGCATTAGCTATGCCATGCTGATGAGGCCTAACAAGGCCGAAACAGCTGTCCATGGCTGCTAATGCTTGGGCTCAATCTTTACTTTGGTAGATTTAAGGGGTAATGCCCGCTACCTTGTGGCCTTACTGCCTTTTGAGTGACTTCAGCTTACTTGATCACATTAATTTGTGAAGTATCCTTGTCACTCCAGCCACATCCCACAAGCTTTACGTTTTCATTACCTTTCATTACAGGTTAAGTGACTGACACTGACACCCTTCAACCATGTCCAAATCAGCTGACTTCGTCATAACAGCCATACAGTCCATATTTATCGTTGCATGCATCCTTGGAAACTCTCTAGTGTGTGCTGTCGTGAAGAGAAATCGACACATGAGGTACGACAACAACAACAACAACAACAACTTTATTACCCTTCTCCTAACAGAAAAAGTTACAATAAAGAAAATGAAATTATAAAAAAGAGTAATGGCTTCCTTACTAACTGTGGAAGCTAACGAAATAGGAAGCCAAAGTAAAAAAGATTAATTTAAAAGACAGGTGGGAGACACAAGTAACACACGCAACAAAATCAAAATACGAAATGGATACAGAAACCGAAATTGCACTTTGAAAATGCATAGAGATAACTCCTAGATAAAGTTGAAGGAAATTTGCTGACCCAATCAAAATCCGGTTAGCCTTGCATTTCAATATTCAAAAACCGGTACTTCCAGCTCGTATCTAAACTCAACTCATGTGTCCGTCTCAATGCATGACAATACGATAAATGGCATGAAAACAGTGAGTTACGGATGTCTGATAAAATGAGAGGTATTTATCCTACGAACGCGAGGGACAAAACATAAGCAACTTGAAGTACAACACCTTCGTGTCAGGTCTAAGAATATTACTCTCTTATTAAGGATTCCCATAAATTGTCTCCTGGTGAATCTGGCGGTGGCGGACATCTTTTTCTCGACATTTCACTTAATGGAGCTGGTTTACAGGCACATTGATACCCATCCGGGCGGATTGGCTGGAAGAGCTGCATGTATAGTAAGACTTGGTACTATGCAATGGATCGGAGCGGGTGTATCTACCTTCACTGTGGTTGCCATTGCCGTAGAACGGTACTTTTCAGTCATATATCCCCACGGGAACAAAGGAAAGTTGACCATGCGAAAACTCAAGGTATGTCAATAAACGTTTCCCTTCCTGTGTTGTCGCTTGTCTGAATCTTCAAGAACATATCACTATAAATCTAACTGACGGGTTTTCACTCTCAGGTCCACTTGCTAAATACCAAATGAAACGTCTTTTTCTTTTGTTTTCTCTCAAACTTTTATTTTACAGTACATACAAAATCGTTACAGAGTGACTTTTAGGTCATTATACCTACATATATCGATACATAACTTTCTACGCAGTTACAGCTACCTATATTACACATAGCTACTATACGCTTAAATTAACATAGTTGCTAACATAATTATTCTCGTAATCGTTAATCGGCTTCTCGGAACATGCGATAATAATAGAAAAATATGTCTGCATAGGTATATATCTAATAATGGCTGCCACTTCTCGCTGTGGAACTCAAGTCGGTTATTCACAAAGGCAATGTGCTTCTCGATGCGTTCTATATATTTTAATTTAGCTATTATTAGGTGGGATAATAAGGGTGGAGTTTTTTTCCTTTGACGGTTATGATATATAATTTGCCCACCAGTAATGATGATGTGATTGAGTAGCGTCCAAAACTGTAGCATAATATCAAACTCATTAAGTGAGTCAATTTCAAAATGAACTTCGTTTAGCCAACGAAACACTGAGTTCCAAAAATCCTGACTAATCTTGCAATGAAAAGCTAAACGCTCGTAAGATTATTCTCTTTCTTTACAGAAAGTGTATAAATCCGAATCCGTGAGGTTCATTTTGCTTACCAGCTTACTAGTAAATATAATTTGATGTAAAAGATTGAACTGGAAACATCTTGTTTTAACTTCAACAGTTACCTTGAAAGGGATTAAGTAGATAAGATCCCAATTAATTCTGAAAAGACAGTCAGCGGATTGAACGGCGGGCGCGTATATTTTGATATTCAACATAGTGGACGGACAAAATAGAGGTTGTTATTGTTGTTAAAATATTCTTAGCTCCGCTGTTTTTAAGGGTAATTGATCGACAAGAAGAAAATGTATCCACAAAATCGATTTTCCAAGTTTGAAATGATTTAATTGGTCATGTGTTACATCAGACTTGGGAGATGTGAATATTTTCCTGTACTTCCTTCCACACTTCCTTCGAGGTTCCCGCTAATTTTCGAAATCCACCCTGTTCATCATATATCAGGTACCTACCGTTAAGCAGGGAATACAGCTGTCCTAAGGAAACGAGGTATTACAAAATGGCTGCCGAGTAGAAAGAAAACAAACCGTTTCATGGACATTTTTTCCTCAGCCTTTTTGAAAAGAGGATGTCTATTCCATAAGATTGATACCGTGTCTTTTATGAGCGATGCTGGGAAACTGTGTCTGAGCAAGGGTATTCTCCCCGCACACTTAAAAATGTGTGAAGGTAAGAGCTGTTTTAAGAGGTTAGCAAGACAATTTTGTGTCCATTTCGAGTAAATTTCATTTGTTCCTCAATCAAAATGCAGTTCGAATATTGTTTTACCAATTTTTAAAGTGGGGAAAGTTACAATTAAAATTTCTCCCTCATTCTCTTTATGTTTGGCCGCCATTTTTAATCGGTGTTTGCGTGCTTTGCGCATGCTTGCGGCCATGTCGACGGCATGTTGTCAGAAATTTCTGGCTACTGATATTGGGAAAGAGCGTTTCGTATTTTTGCTTAGCAGTAGAAAGGACGCGTTTTTGCGCAACTGACGACCAATTTAACTTCTTAGAAGTTAAGGCGGATAGGCTGACAACCTCGTCGTTGAGCTCTAAAGATAAACCTCTATTTCTTTTGTTTTGCTGATTTCACGTTATCTGTACGTAGTAAATTTCTCCATGAGTCAGGAAGCGCCTTTAACAGGCCAAAGTGCAACAAATAGTCGTTGAAATTAAGGGTCCTTTGCCCCTGAAGTCATCCCATGACAGCAACGTATCATCTTCTGATAAAATGTCGCCGATGTGAATGATTTCTTTTGCGAAAGCTTTTGATAAAGAGTGGTTTATTACCAACACGTAGAAATTGATTGTTCCATAATATTTCATCAAAGACCTGATTGCTGGACGAAATTCTCTTATTATTGATAGTGAACCATGCAGTTAAGCAATCTCGATAAAATTTTGGAAGGTGGTCGTGCGAAATATCAGAGGGTTTGAGGTTACAGCGCAAAATGAAATTACCCACATATAATTTTAAGAGGCATTCTCCCTAAAAACGTTCTGGCCAATCCGTCTTTAAAAATAGATTTCACTGCATGGTTCCTTGCGCGTTGCAAGATTTTTACCACAATCGGCTTGATCGTTTTAAGGGATTTTAAGTTCACCCAAGCGAAAGCCGCTGACAAGCCGTATCAAGCGCTAAATTTCATAGAATTTTAAACAATGGTTTTGCATGTAATTGCATTGTATTTGTATTTTTAGTTTTATCCATTTAGCATTAATTACAGAACTATTGGTTACAGAGAATGAAGTAATACTAAATAGGAGAGGGGCACATCTAGGTAGACTAATACAACCTCTGTACAAAAAAAAAAAAAAAAAAAAAAAAAAACAGTTAAATTATGTGTTTTAGTTACCAAATCAACTGTTGTGGTTATTGGACGTAAAATCAGACAGTACTGAGACTTTAACGACACCAATATGGCACAATTCGATGAGAAACGCAAAACGCACCAAGTTTAAACTGTATTTTTCAAAAAGTGGAAATAAAACTAACGTAGCTTAAAAGAAGGTACCATAGCCAATGTCATAACAGAAAAAAACCTTGCGGCCTGACCTTCGTGAGGAAATTAGAGGCCTGTGAACTTTCCTAATTTCTCCATTCCTTGCCTCCATTTTGAGAGATTCGCCAACACGAAGCATTGCTGCAGCCTTTCTCGCAGGTAGATCTAAAGCCATCAAGAATAAAGGCAGAAGTTACCTGAATGTTTTATTTGTCAATTTAAAGCGAATAAATTGCTTTTCAAGGATATTAGCTCAACTCACCTTCAGTTCATTTCCTGAAATTTTCGCATTTAAGCTTTCTTCGTTCGACGATTCAACGCGAACAGGAAATATCAGCTTGCTTAGCTTTGCCTAAATGTAACCCTTTAATCAATTTGAAATTGGTATTACGTCTTGTGCTATCTATCTTGCTCGCCCGGTGATGTTTTTCATGACTGAAAACGGCCAACATCACCGAACATGCTACACGACCGCCATGTTTTCTTCTGCGCAACACAGATAGCCGCTGACCAAATATGGAGTAGAGCTGGCTCATCGGGCAGCGGCGACAGGAAGTGTGGGGTTTGGAAGTTTTGAAAATTGCCTTTGCTAACAAATGCAAAAGATGTGTTACATCTCTCTCTCTATATATTTTAGTACAGATAGTATCGATCGTCAGCATCAGTTGAATTAAGAAAAGATTCCACAGAGAATGGCAGACGTTAGTCACGAAACCTTGCGGCCTGTCTTTTGTTCTACCGTATGTCTATCGCTCTAAGGTTACAATTCGTTTAGATTCATCAACACGTAGTTGCACGCAGTATCTTCCAACGAAAAGGCAACCATACCAGCATTCAAGAGGGTATTTGAACGTATAGAATTCCGGGGGAGATCAAATCAAACAACGGACCACCCCTTAACGATGGAAAATTTGAGGAGTACGAGAGAGAGGAGGTACTTAAGCACCGCACTAAATAACGCCGGGATAGGAGGAGGCTAATGGTGGTGTGGAGAGATTCATGCAGAGAGTGAACAAGACTACTGGCATGGCCGCTCTGCAAGGCAGACAGGAGGAACTGCACAGGGGAGTTAGAGCGTACAGAGCAACTCGACATGCAACCACGGGAGTGAGTCTGAATAAACTCATGTTAAGCCGCGAAGTATGTGGGAAATTCCCAGAGATCAAGAATCAGCCCAAATACCTTGACGACTCGAAGGTCCGTAATCATGACAGAAAGACGAAAGAGGAAATGAAAATATGCGCTGATAAGAGAAGACACACAGCGGTGGTGAAAATTCAAGTAGGGGACACGGTTTTGTGTAGAAAGGAATGCAAGAAAAGTTTAAAGCCCCACTATGACCCTGTTACCACAGTGGTCATAGGGGTCAAGGGAAGCATGATAACCGGCCAAGAACAGCCAAAGGATTCGTACCAGGAACTACATGGATTAGAAGTTGCTGAAAAACGGTTGCAGGGAATCAGTCCTGTGTTGTGAATCTGCATTCGAACCAGACGTACGCCGACAGGAGATCGCAAATGAGCCGGGAGCAGCAGAAAGGCCGGTCGCAGTTACAGAAATGGACGGAGGACGTGTGCGCGGTACAGACGCCGAAATTGGAACAAAACCCTGCTTTCGGTGACAAACCTCGCGGGAAGATAACGTCCACCAAAAACACGAGATACAAAGACTTTGTTTGCAACTAAAAATTACTAAAACGAATTCTAATTACTTATGTACTTGTTGTGCTTCAATTTTATCCTTGGTTCAATTTTAATTTTCCTTTGTTTTGATCTCATTATAATACATTATCTTAAACAAGGACAAAAGAAAATATAAATTGAACTTGACAACATATGTTGTACGTACTATTGTACTATCCATAAAGTGGTAAAAAGGGAACAGATGTAATGGCGAGCTTGAAGACCTTGACCACACATCTTGGACATGGACTATAGTTGTTGGCGGGATCGCTACTATATACACATATGACCATTTTCGTATTATTAGCTGCACTGTATTGTTATATTACCCCCACGACATTAAAGATGCTTGCGTATGCTAGAACGGATGGGCTTGTTACATACAAGACGAATGACATTGCACGGAGGACACTGGAGCAGCTTTGGGGTCGCACAATTTTCATCCGTGAATGGATCAAATGCCTGGTATCGCTTCCTCAAAACATTTAGTTTAGTAAAAATCGCTAACCATGGATTTTCTTATAAGCTTAAGTCTTTTCCTGCGCTTAAATTTCGTTAATGTTTCTTGCTTACTATTTCTGATCAGTTCATTTTGTCCTTTGGCTCAGCCTTTGTACATTAGAGTTTCAACGTTTATCATGTCAATTGAAATGATATGAAGAGACGTGAAAGTTGCTCTTGTGCCACGGTTCACCATTTTGTAAGACTGTTGCAGTACGTATGAAACTAATAATTTGCAATAATTGATAGTGAAATGGCTACCCCACTTAACTATATATAGCAAAAGCGTGCTTAAAACAAAACTCAGAAGGCTTTTATTTATTCTTCGAAAATAATGGGTGACATTTTAACAGCTCTTGGTACTTAACAAGCCTTAAAATTTTGTTGCGCCTTCTACACTAATCCAATGAATAAAAGATAAAGACAAAGCAACTTCATTTCGCTAAGTTTTTTACTTTTATCACAAAGGGCCAAACTGTGCTAGAAGTGGTGTTTTCTCTTGCGAAATCGTCGGCCAAAGTCCGTTGTTCAATTTTCAAAACATTCAAACCCGTCACTTCCTGTTGCTGCTGGCCGATGAGCCAGCTCTACTCCATCTTTGGTCAGCAGCTGTCTATGTGGCTCAGAAGAAAACATGGCGGTCGTGTAGCTTGTTCGGCGATGTTGACCGCTTTCTGTCATGAAAAACACCACCGTGCCAGCAATATAGATAGCAAAAGACGTAGTACCAATTTCAAATTGATTCGAGGGTTACTTTAAGGCAAAACTAAGCAAGTTGACATTTTCTGTTCGCGTAGAATTGCGCGTCGAACGAAGTAAGCTTACATACGAGAATTTCAGGAAATGAACTGAAGGTGAGTTGAGCTAATATCCTTGAAAAGCAATTTATTCGCTTTAAATTGACAAATAAAACATTCATATAACTTCTGCCTTCATTCTTGATGGCTTTAGATCTATCTGCGAGAAAGGCTGCAGCAATGCTTCGTGTTGGCAAATCTCTCAAAATGGAGGCAAGGAATGGAGATTGTTGAAATTAGGAAAATTCACAGGCCTCTAAGTTTCTCACGCAGGTCAGGCCACAAGGTTTTTTTGCCTTATGACATTGGCTATGGTACCTTTTTATAAGCTATGTTAGTTTTATTCAAGTAGACCGTTCCACTTTTGAAAAAATATAGTTTAAACTTGGTGAGTGTTTGCGTTTGTGAACGAACTGTGCGATATGGGTGTCGTTAAAGTCTCAATACTGTCTGATGTAACGTCCAATGACCACAACAGTTAATTTGGTAAATGAGGAAGACATATTTTAACTGACTGTGGTGTTTGTTTTGTACAGAGGTTGTTATTTCGTGCTAAACCGTTGTTTAAAGTTCTATGAAATTTAGGGCTTTATACGGCTTGTCAGCGGCTTTCGCTTGGGTGAAATTAAAATCCCTTAAAACTTCAAATATTTAAGAGATCCAATCAAGCCCTTTGTGTCTTTAGTACAAGCTCTTGAAAATCTTGCAACACAGAAGAAACCGGCGAAATCAAGCCGGATTGGCCAGACCATTATTAGGGAGAATGTCTCTTAATAATTACCCGATGTATTGTCGATTGTTTCCATAAAAAAATCAAATAAAATTACCACACTGCAGACAAGAATATTTATTCTATACATCCCTACGCTGTTATTCAGTGTCATTAACCCTCTCTCCTCTCTTTCTAGCTGGCCATTCATGTTTTCCTTGATTCTGAATATCTCACAATCCTCCTGCTTGTCTATTGAAAAGTGAATTACTAACCAGCGCCAACGCTATCGTACATGCCGCACTCAGAACCTGTAGAGCTCTTTTTATCCAAAATTTCTTGCAGTTCTGTCTATATGATATGTCTGGCTAATCTAACAAGGGTTAATTGTTTCTTTGTTCTAGTTGGTGATTATTACCTTCTGGGTATTGTCAACTATCCTGAGCATCCCTTTATTCATGATGGTAATATATAAAAAGGATATCAACTTTTGCGTGTCCCCTGTACAGTTGACGGACCAGTTTGCCATCATCATGTGGTCTGCCTTTACCATGATATCCTCAGCACTGATGGCTGGCTTATACTCCAGAATTGTGTACACTTTGTGGTTTAAGCGTCAAGGCAATAATGCGCTCTCACCTCAACAACAGGTACGAGTTAGCAGGACAGTCCTCAGCCTAATCCACTATTACATGCTATCATAAAATGTTCAAATAAATACGTGCGCTATGATTGGTGATCGAATTGAGTGCATTATATCTCAACGTAAGCATGCACGCGCCCTACGTCATGCCTGTGCATTGTGTAATTATAATGCACGCAGGCTACGTCACAAGTGTGTGTGCGCACGCTACGGCTAGTGCTTCTCTTGTGTTCTTAAAAATTCCAGCGTGCTCATCTAACTCAAAAATGCAGTCGGCGCGATTTTATTTCTGAAGTAGCATCAATTTCACAAGAACAGTCGCTAATGTCATCTAAACAATACATTCCAATAGAATATGAACAATAAATCAAAGTTCACTTCGATTTTTACCTTTTCCTCTATTCAAATGAAATAAATTTCTCATTTTAAATACTGATTACTGCCGTATGAATGAAGACATATTACTTTATCCTAAGGCTTATAATAAAAATTGTCTCGATAATGGCCTGTGAAGGACTGGGTCGTCCAAAAATATAAATATATAAGACATCTCCACCGAATTTGTTAAAGAGTTACATGATTCAAATTTTGACGCAATGTTTATCTCTCCCTCCTCCGCCGCCTTAACGTACTAGAATGTTATATTTTTTAAACCCTGGATAAATTGCAGTACATGTACAAAGGGGAATGTTAGGATTTATCGGAGTCCTTAGCGAGGTAATCTCCAATTAACAATGCATACAACTTAAAACCAAGCGTAATATAATAACTTACAGCCTGAGTAGAATTCGTCGTCATGTTCAAATGACACGACTGTGATAGCCACCATGATAAAAGTCAATGTCACCAGCAAAAGTTCGGCATGCGCACGGGACTAGGATGATCGTTTTCTAGTAACTTGTAGTTAACAAGCTTTGTTAAAGTAAACCTTTATGAAATATATTTCTCTCCACACAGGCTGTATTGCGGGTACGAAAGCGAGTCACTTTGATGGTTTTCATCGTTAGCGCCATCTTTGGAATTTGCTGGGCTACTGACGTCATAATGCACTTCTTAGTGTCCTTTGGCTCTTACAAGCTCGGTCGATATGCCATTCCCGTTGCTCACACAATGATCATGTTCAATGCCGCCGTGAATCCCTTTGCATATGCTCTTATAAGCCAGCAGTACAGAGCTAAAATGAAGGAAATATTATTTGGTGCAATATGTTCAACTTCTGCCAGGATTTCTCCCCCAAGAAATCCAAAGGTCGTCGGGACGACCAACCTAACAAGTCAGCCGATCGATGGAAGGAGCAGAACAGATTCTACCGAGGGAAGTACTTCAGGTTGATCACCCCTGAGCCACCAGATCTTGCTAATTGCCGCCCGGCAATCATCGTGGCGTCTTAGTCGATCAACTTTGGATTTAATAGGCCTTTTCCATAATGACAATAAAAAAATAGCGCAGAATTGTGCTATGTATTTATGTCAGCTTAATTGTTTTTGCAGGAGGAGAAATTGTGCAAAGGTCTCTAAGTCACTGGGTTTTCTTCTCTGAAGTTATTATACTTCGACTTTCTATTTGCATGACAAAGTTTCTAGTGATAATCTACTGATTCTTTCACATGACTTTTATGGATTGCAACACACCATCTCGGTGCCAATCCTAAGTGCAAGGACTGCTGTTGCTGTTGTTATTGTTGTTTTACCCTTGTCTTAATTTGTGTACACTCCGCTAGCTAGCCTAATGTCCTGAAATGCCCTCCAGCCCTCTCATCGGTAGCTTTCCGATACAATCCTCACATGTTATGGTAATGGCATTACAGTATTACGCGCAATGAAATTGTTATACTTTAAATTTGATCATTTTATTGACTCTTCTATAATCATACAGGCTCAGTACATAATAATAATAATAATAATAATAATAATAATAATAATAATAATAACAATAATAATAATAGTACCAATATTGAGTATTGTTTTATGGCTAAGCACAGCTAAGCACTAGGGCATTATTCTCCCGTAATGCCTACTGGCCGTTTACGAATTATGCAAATTAGGACAGGAAAAAAGGTTATCCAAAGGCCACATTTCTTTTACTTACATCGAAAATTGTTGTAACTGAAGACGATGAGTGAGGATGAACACTCGGAGAGTGAATTCTATTATCCTGGCGAGCTTGAATTTCAGGGAAAAACTGAAGGTACATCGGTAAATTACGAACGAGCTCACAGTACAAGAAGAAATTGAAACATTCATTAAAAAAGCTAAAAAAAAAAAAAAAAGCAAACACGATCAGGACAACTGTCAGTGAAATGAAAACATCTAGCGAAATTTCCTTCAATAAACAAGGGAAGCGCGGAAGTTTTGGACTTACCAGCTTCTGACCTTAAAAAATTAATGCCAAAGTTTTTGAAGATATCCGAAAAATTAATGGCGACGATTATGAACTGACACGCTGTCGAGTGTATAGCGAAGCATCACAGAGGTTCCTTTCAGAAGGCAAATCTCCTTTCAACATTCTTGTTGATTAGGAATTTGAGACGTCTCGTAAAGTTCCCTGAAATTTTAGCAGCCAAGAGGAAAGTTTAGTCCAGAAAGGCGCCGAGGGCAACAAGTCAAAACCCACCCACTCGCTGGCAGAATTTAGAAGAAAACAAACTCTTTAAAGGTGGCTAGTTTGGTGCTTCTTGTGCCGAAGCCCTCCAGATGACAATGTGGTGGTTTCTGTCTATATATTTCTATAAAACAATTTTTGAGAGCTGTAATAATAATTTTTTTCCGAAAATAAATATATGTTCTTGACGGCGAACGCGTTAGTTCACTGACTTCTCTTGAGCAGTTTGACCTGGGTTTGAAACGATGAATGAATAGCTAAGCGCGCGCATTACGTACCAGATGTGAAGTGACCATTACAGAAACGCGCCCATTGAAAATTGTCGCCCGTGAAAAGTGGGGTACCCATTAGGCTTTGCGGCCTCAAACAAGGTTTCAAAGACCGCCGCCATCTTTCGGTGCCTTTAGAACTGTGAGCTAAGAATTTCTAATTTTTTTTCCTGACACCTTTTAGCAGACAATACAGATACAATAGGAGGATTAAGCATTGTTTTGAAGTGTCAAAATGCAGGTTTCATCGGCAAAAGCTTCAGAGCGTGAACTACTTAATATGCGAAATGAAGCGAATTTTATCGTGACTGAAGCACGACAAACAATCGAAGAGTTGTCCGTCTCGTGGAACAAACCGCTACGTGCTTACTTGTTCAGTCTTCTCGAAAAACAGTTTTGTTGTGGAACAAGTTTGATGTCATGCTTTTCGCCCTGTGGATAGGAGCTTTCAAAATCGATCAACCGACGAGAAAGCGCGTGGTTTAATTTAGTGAACTTGTATGGAACTTCGCTGCGTTGCTAAGGGAGTTCAAACACCTCTATTTCCTGGTGAGTAGCCTTTTTGTTGTTATATCCTCTACTAACTTTCCAAAATTATTGAAAATACAATCATTTCTTTCCGTGAACAGCGATCGATTTTCATGAAACCGGCATTATGTGGTCGTGATAAGCTGAAGTGTAAACAGAACTCGCCATCGTTCCGTAACGCATTACTCTGTTAGTATTTGGTCAGTGTACTGCAATTTTTACTGATAGTAACTTATAGAAGATGCTTGCCTGGTACATCTGTGATGTTTACACTATAAATCTGTATATCGGCACATATTCTCCACACTGTTCCCCAAAACATTTCCTGTGGTACTCGTGAGGAGAGTTTGTTTACCAATCAATTCACAGCGGCTGTGAAAAGTGCATTTGCCTTAATGGCGCTTCAACACCAGTGATTGATATTTACCCTTTAAATATATCTCCCATCTTGGAGCAGTCCTGAAGTCCCATATGAATGAGCATGCCATTTTTGGTAACATTACGGTATTTGTGTCTTATTTTCAGAGATAATACATGTAAATATACTTCATTATGGACACTTCAGGATTTGGTTGGCCCATCTCTGCACCAGTAAAAAGAGTGGGTTCAAAAACATATGTGGAAGCTCGTGAAACACTTCGTCCTTATGGTTATTTCAACGCAAAACAGTGCAAAAAAGGAGCATATAAACAACTAGAAGATTTTTTAAAGCAGTTTGGCCTGAAAGAAAGTGATATTTACTTGGAAAAGAACTCCAAGAGTTTTATTTCAGCTGAAGCGTTTATTTTAACTTTTATTGCTGGTAGCAAACTGAGAGACGCAACTGTTAATGGAACTCAATGGAGTCAGTTATGTGTGTTTTTTGCCGAGACTGTAGTGAGTACTACTTTTGCTAGAGGAATTGCTGATAGAAGTGCATCAAGAACTTTAAATGCAGCTGCTAGCAGCACACCAAACTTGACACAGGTAACTTCAGTGGAAACTGTCAGCACCCAAGACACCAGCAAAACTGTGCCTTATTCAAAGGTATACAAAGGTTGCTTTAAACCACATGAGGCAACTTCTGTTTTGGCCAAACGATTGGAAAAAGGTCAAATATCCAGATCTACTCAATTGGAGGAGAGAGTGAAAAAGCAAAGGAAGGTATTGATTGAATTGGCTCAAGAAGTTCATCATGGATCCAAGGTGTGTGCAAGTTAGTGTGTTTCACTGCTGCTTGTTTCATTCCATGTTAACCCTTAAGTTGCAAATTGAACAATTTGTATTTTTTCTTCCATCAATCTCCCTGACCTTGAATAAAAAGAGATTTTCCCATAACGACCTCTAACTCGGTAATTAAGTAGTTAGTAATACTTGTAAACGCAATAAAAAATGTTTGTTGGCAGAGAAGCTTTTCTTGAGATTTGCAATTTTGGCTGTGGTTAGGGTCGAGGTTAGTTGGGGTAAGATTTGTTAGTCTTTCCGTATGTTTTTGTTAATGATTTGCTTTCCCCTTTGTGGATCTCCTAACTATTGGGAATTCCAATAGTTTTGTCTAACCCTAAGTTTTTCTACAGATTCGGAATTTCGGGTCTTGTTAGGATCAGGCTTAATAGGGGTAAGAGTTTTTACTCTTTGCTAATGTTTTGCATAGTGATTGGCTTTACATTCAGCTTTGCGGATCTCCTGAATATGGGAATTCCAATAGTTTTGTTTAACCTTAAGCCTTTCTAGAGATTTTCAATCTCGGATATTTTGAGGGTTAGGGTTAGTTGGGGTAAAATTTGTTACCCTCTGCGTATGTTTTGCTTAATGACTTTGATCTCAGCTTTGGGGATCTCCTGAATATGGGGAATTCCAATAGTTTCGTTTAAACCTACGATTTTCTACAGATTTGCAATTTTGATCTTGTTAGGATTAGGATTAATAGGGGTAAGATTTTTACTCTTTGCGTATGTTTTGCTTAAAGATTATCTTTGATTTCAGCTTTGGGGATCTCCTAAGTATTGGCAATTCCAATAGTTTTGTCTAACCCCAAGCTTTTTTGCTTAGGAAACTATTACTTGCGGCCTTTTGCACCGGCTGTCGCGCCGACAATTTTTGTGATGAAAACAAATTTTCTGCGCCTCCGATTATTTTCAAGGTCAAAATATTTTGGATCTTCGACAGCCTCCTCCTCCTCCATTTATTTCACCTTCGTTCTAGGTTGCTGCACTTCGAGAACAATACAATATTTCGAAAAACTTCGGCTGACAAAATGCACGTTGCGTGACCATACGCAAATTAGTGGATGTTTTTGCTTAGCGGTTTTAAATGTAAACATTCGGCGTGCAATTGGTTGTTTGTGTGCTTTTAATTTCGCAAACTACGGATTTTCATTTCGCAAAGCCGGTACAGTTCATTTCGCAAACTGCAGATTTTCATTTCACAAACTACATATTTCATTTCGCTCCATTTCGTTTGCCAAAGAACAGTCAGCCTTTCAAACAAAGGAACGCGACCAGACCCACAGTGCAAACTAAACGGTTACCAAGACAGGAAAGCATCGCCAATCCACTTTCTAGGAGATGACATAACTTTGCTGCAAAAGAAACACCACTGTCTATTATTACCGAGATTCGGGCACTGAATGATGTGATAGATAAGTCGACGACGCCCTTGGGGCCTGGATTTGACTACATTCGACAGTAAGGATGATTTTTGTTTGGTTTCCTCACTCCCAAGGGACGTCAAGTGATGTGTTTCGGCCGGCCGGAGGAGTGTGAGCTACCACAGGTAACCCACAAAAGAATATGACAAAGCTCCTAGATTGTTATAAACTGTAAGCATCAAGGAAATAAAGGTGAAAAAAATTTTGGAGCAAGTTATGCGCTTCATTGTTTTTTTAAGACAATGACGTATTCCCAAGGGTTTCGGATATATACATTGCTAATTATTACTTACTGTAGCAATAAAATTGGATAAAATTAACCTTGTCGTTTCTCTCTCTTTTTCTGTCCCACATTCCTCTTTTTCCCCCGACTCTTTTCCCCACTATTTTCCCACCCAAAGCCCCCCCTTTTTCTCTTTTAATTTATTTGACTGCTCTAATGGTGCTCTGAACCATCGTCCTACGCTCGGCTTTCTGTTACCAGTCCGTCACCTTACCACTGCGCTACACAAACCAGTTGCAAGGTACTCGTCAATAACTAAGTTTTATCTTACCTATCCATCCAAAAAAATCTTCATAACAATATACACAAAAGAAATGCACGAGAGACCAACTTTGCACAAAAGAATGCGTTTTCCTCTACCCTTCGATTGGTCCATTTAGATACATCAGAAAGCAAATTAGGAATATTTATTTCCGTTCTGTTGTATACCAAAACGACGTGTTTTGTCGCGCGGAAATGGCCCAAATGAACTTGATCGCTCTCACGAAGATCCTTCAGGATCACGACTGTTTCACAGACTGGTGCAAGGAACTATACCTACTTGATAAAACGTCCTCAACCTGGGTGCAGCAACACATTCAGCTGGACAAGAGCTTCATCGCAAGAAGGGTATGAGTGGCGATTCTCGAAGAGCGGTTGCGATGGAATGGCATCAATGCGCCATAGGTTTTATGGCAGCAAGCTTTTCATCGGCAAAAAGTATTAGCCCCAACATACACTTGGGCGCACACATTTACCACAACTCAAGCCGAGTATAAGAACAAGCCATGCCAACCACAGCCTAAACTTCTAAGAACCAGACACTGGTGCTCATACACGGGGCATTGAAAATACATGGTGGCGAGTAAAGCGAGGTTTATGCTGAACAGGAGCATCCCAAAAACGTTTCCAGGGAGACCTTCAGGGAAACATGTGGCGCCAGCACTACGGCAAAGAACACTTTGGAAAAATTCTCATGCATATCGCTGACCTCTAGGAAGTCCGCAAAGACAAGGAAGAGGGTTCCAAACGCACCAGTAAACAGTCTATTCTCACTTTGTGATGCGCGCAAGAAAGGGAAAAATTACATTTTCCTCAAAAGAAACTTAAGTCATGAGCTCCAGTAAATTTCGACAAGGATAGCAAAGAACGAGCTACACCAGGTAAGAAAAATATTTTATTTTCATACATTTTCTCTGCAAATACAACAGATTGGAGATAGCCATCCAGCGAATTAAAAGCTAACCCTGCCGCTGAAATTTTTTTGAATCACCTACAATGCACAGCAAAACTGAATTACTCCAAAAAAATAAAAAACCTAGCAAGAATTACTTGAAATTAGGGCTTTCGAAGGAAAAACGCGCCAAAAGTTTCCTGTTTCCAAAAAGACTTAGAAAAAAAATAAAGAACTTCTGTAACAAAGAGCAGAAGTCCCAAAGGCTTACCATTGTTACCGCTATTGTTTTCTTAGAACAACAAAAAACAACAACACTTTATTCACATTTCCATTACACGGTTTGTAAAACTTATTAAATAATTAGCAACTTAACACATAAAATAACCAATTACAATTGAAAACTAAATATTATTACATAGAAGGAAATGCCTAGCAGCTAGATAACCGTAAGGTTTTCGAGCTAGCAGCTAGCTCTTTGAAGTAGTTTTGAATGTACAGGACATCACAATAACTAGACATACACAACATCGTAAGACATACGCAACACACTACAAAAAAGAAAAAAAGAAAACACATAGATGGCAAGAAAAGAAAAGAAAACAGTCATAATAGTGCATGGCCATATAATTAGAATAATTTCAGTATGTTAATTGTTCGGCCAACAAATATTCTTTCAATTTTTTAGGAAAATTATAAGTTGAGAGGTTTTTAATATGGGTGGGGAGCTGTTGCCACATTTCAGTCGCCATAGCCGATGTTGTTTGTTACCCTATGTTAGTCCTGAAACGTGGTTTGTAAAAATTACTTTTTGAAGCATATCTCGTATTATATGTATGGACTTCACTTGCATAGCGAAAATGCTGGCTAAAGATATCTGGTAATTTTTTAGAATGCCATTGATGAGTGAAGTTAAGAAGCTTTAATCTATAGATATTCTTAACAGTAAGTAAATTCAGTAAGTTAAGTAATGGTAATGCACTGTCTGTATCTGGTCTATACAAGGTGGCAAAGAACATAAGACGAATAACATGATTTTGTTTTGTTTGGATTTTTTTAATTTGGGTAGCAAATGCACTGCCCCAGGAGGTTATCGCATAAGATATATAAGGATAGATGAGGTTATAGTATAGTTGTTTAAGTTGTAAAAGGGAGGTGCAATGTCTAAGTTTGCCGATAATTCCTGTGTTTCTAGAGATTCGAGTACAAAGATAGGAGACCTGGTGTTTCCATGATAGCGTATCGTCTATAAGTACGCCCAAATATTTTATGTAAGTTCTCTTTTCTAAGCCATAGGCAGAGCCATCATTGTTAGTTAGTTTTACATCCCATGTTATGTTTGTTTTCCTTTTAGGTGATTCAATTATCATATAATTAGTTTTCGTTAGGTTAATGGAAAGCTTGTTTAAGTCACACCACTCTTTAACTTTGGATAATTCTTGATTAATTAAGTTTTGTAATTCCACGGCGTTTGAGGAAGACACAAAATATTAGTATCATCTGCAAATATTCTAAAGGACAGTTTATCGGAGCAGTTAGGGATGTCATTAATGTATAGTAGAAAAAGAAGGGGACCAAGAGAACTACCCTGGGGATACCACATTTAACAGTTTGTTTAGAAGATTCCACACCATCAATGCTAACATATTGCTGTCTATTGGTAAGATAACTAGTAAATCAACTCGATGGGAGTCCCCGAACCCCATATTTCTCTAATTTGTTTAACAGTATAGCATGATTGACGGTATCAAAGGCCTTAGCGAAGTCGAGAAAGACTCCGCATGTAAATAGATTATTATCTACTGCTTGCTTTAAATTGTCAGTAATTTCTAAAATGGCTTGTTCAGTCGATCTGCCCTTCGTAAAGCCAAATTGGTATTGACTTAAAATGGCATACTTTTCAACATAGCTTGTTAACTGCTTACATACCAGTTTTTCAAAAATCTGTGTAAATATAGAAAGTACTGAGATAGGGCGAAAGTTAGTCGGGTCAGTGATATCACCACCTTTGTCCACTGGAGTCACTTTGGAAATTTTGAGAATGTCAGGCATAAAACCTTGCTCTATGGAGAGATTGTAAACTTCAGTCATTGCCTCATAGATGTGGTCTCCGGCCAACTTAAAGCACTTTGCGGGGACTCCTATACACGACTTGTCAGGTGTTAGGTTAGAGATTAAGTCACGCACTTCATACGAGTGAATATACCTAAACATAAAGCTATTGGGAAAATTTCTAGTAATATACCTTGTAGGATTAGAGTTAATATGGTTTGGCAGTTGAGCTGATAAAATTGGGCCTATATTAACAAAATATGTATTTAGCTGATTACATATATTCAATTTAGATGTATAACATTTGTTGTTATGGACTATCTTACTTATTGTAGGTGAGTTTTTTCTCTTTCTATTTATTAATAAGTCAATCATTTTCCATGTTGCTTTCATATTGCCTTTGTTAATTTCAAACTGTTTCTTATAGTATTTCTGCTTGGCTAAGTCCTTGATTTTAGTAAGTTTATTATTGAAAACTTTATAATATTTAATTTTAAGGGGGTCGCCAGAAAAAAAAAAATGAGTTTTAACCAAACGCTGCTGTTCTTTAACATATTGAAATATTCCTTTAGAAATCCAGGGTTTTCTTAACAATTTTCGTTTAGATCGTGATGCCCTTTCAATGGGCGCATGCTTGTTAGTTATCCCTTCTAATGTAGAGATAATTTTAGCCATACTGTCATTCACATCATTAGTAACTAAACTACAGAAATCTACCGTGGCACTAAATCTAAATCGTGGCTTCACTAAATCTTGAATAGTTTCTATAATACCTGTCACCTGCATACTCGGGAAGCTTGGTGGCTATTGAACAAAAACAGGGCAAATGATCTGAGAGATCTGCCAAGCAGATCCCAGACTTTAAAACTTTTTGTGGTGAATTTGAATAGATGTGGTCAATGAGAGTAGCACTGTGGTCAGTAATCTGGGTTGCTTTTGTGATAAGAGGCATGTAACCCAAATCGAATAACATATCAAGATACTCAGAAGTAAACTTATCACTGTGATATTTATAAAAATCAATGTTGATATCGCCAGCTATGTATACTTCATAACCGCAATTGTTCAATTGATTTAATTTCGGCCTAAGAAGTTCACGGAAATTTTCGGCATTGCCGTGAGGATGTCTATAGATGGAACTAACAATAATACTCTTTTGCCTTTCTCTTGGTAGCTCAACAAAGTACGTTTCAAAACCGTCAGACGAAAACTCTAAATCCTGCCTACGAAAAAAATTTAGGTTTTGTTTTATATAAATACCAACTCCCCCAGCATTCGTTCTAGAATTCACACGGACAAAATTGTAACCAGGTATATTAATATTGTGCAGATGTTGATTATTGTCGTTTAGCTTAGTTTCAGTAATAGTTATAATGCTAGGCATTTCCTTCACGGTTATCAAAATGTCATTAAGCAAGCATAAATTCTTTCCTAAGCTCCGAATATTACAATTAAATATTGAGAAGCCTCTTGTGTTAAATTTTTGAAAGCACGTGCCAGATTGCTTGATTGTGCAGTATTTTGACTCTATATTTAAATTTCCTAAAATATTCAAGAACTGATCGTTTTTGTCAGGGCTTTCAAGAACATTTTCAATAAATCTTTTTCTTCAAGCGTACGAACAGAATCATACACCCATGATCCTACAGCTTTCGCGAATTCTCTCCTGTCGGTTAAGCCATAAAATGGCAGTTCAGATAAATAATTCACAGTCATGTCAAGTGATTATAATTAGATAACTTGAACTGTTCCAACTGAATGACTTACCAGGGTCGACGCTAGAAACAGCAAAATTGAGGCATATGCTTCTAATACATAAAAGAAAGAAGTAGACTTCGCTTATCCAGGAGTAAATTTACTTTTAAAGTCAGCGAACTCGTCTGCGTGGTTGAACGTGAACGTGCGTTTGTCCCCGTCTCCTTGCTTGAGGTATATTCGCCCATTGTTGGTCGTAATATATTTCTACTTGTTGTCCTTCTTGAACTTGTTAATGCTGCCAAACAACTTCTTTCTTGCTTGTGTTAGCGACTCGGAAATAAATAATTTCTTCTTTAGGGCTTGAGAAAGAACACTTAGTGTGCCAAATTTACCAACTTCTTTGCCAGCGATTGCTTTCCTCTTTCCGTAAAACTCGTCCCGAATACGGCGACGTGTAAACTTGACGATAATCTTGTCGTCCACACTTTTATTGTAAGTGGGTAAACGGTGGGCCGTGGAGATGTCTTCATCTTGCAGCTCAATACCCATTTCTTCCCCAATAGAGCGAAAAAGGTCAGAGCAAGATACTTCTTCGGTTGGTAAGACGCCTGTCAGCTCCAAGCAGTCGCGACGCATGTATTGAGAAAGGTCTTCAATTTCACGCCCTATTTTTTTTGCAATGCTTCATATCTTCCTTTAGGTTCTTAACATCAGTGGAGAGGCTTGCTGTTCTATCGTTTGAGCGCTGTACTTGCTTCAACAGCTCGTCATACTTTGAGGAGAAGAGTTTAACTGACTTTTCTAGTTCGGAGAATGCCTTTTCAATCGAGCTTAATTTAGCTTTTAGAGGTCCAATTTCGGCCTCCAAGAGTGACTTAATTTCATCCTTAGTTGCCATCGAAGCAATACAATTACAGATGCCTGCACTTAGCAATGGTAGCCAAAAATTTGGCTAACGTTGAAAAACACGTGCGGCGGCCATTGAGCCATATGCAAATCCCGGGGGCTGTCCGGAAATCTTGCCCAGTGTTGTTAAAATGTAAAGCAGTTGCAAAAACATCATGGAACACACAATTGATTTAATGTATTTCAAGGATGAGTTCAAGGATGAGTTCTAAACATGCTACCTCTTGGGAATATTCAATTTGTAAGATGTTTTTGTCTTCCATTATGCGCGAGCTGTTGCACATAGATTGATCAATAATTTCTTTCACAAAATTGTTATGTTCTTTGTTTGATCATTGTAGGTTAACTGACTGAACTACGACCCCTCAGTCATGAACAAATCAGCCGACGTCGCCATTACAACAATAAAATCCATCGTTATTCTTACATGCGTCATTGGAAACTGTTTAGTTTGCGCTGTTATAAAGAGAAATCGACATATGAGGTACGTAAACAAAAACCGAAATAGTGACTTAAAATACATAGAGATGAATCCATGATAAACTGCGATGAAATTAGCACAGTCCAGTTGTAGTTCGGGTTGCTCTCCTTTTAAGGATGACAAGGCTGGAAGGATAAAATGGTAAGGGATAAATGATAAGGCTGCGGTGCAGCCGGACTTGTCACTCAAAACTCAGGAGGAAACTCAGATATTGTTCGTCCGCGCAACGGTTCCCAAAAGCTTTCTCAGATAGACCCTATGCAAAAATGGCCGCTGTTTAAATGTTCTTTTGTGTATATTCAAATTTGCCCACCTAACCTCGTTCGAGATAAGATATTCTTTTGAATTTTATTCCCAAGATCGAGGTTAGTTGGCCAATTTGAATATAAACAAAAGAATATTTAAACAGCGGCTATTTTTGCTTAGGATCTATATCCCGCATGTTTGGAGAGATATCTGTATCCGTTTCTGATTGGTTGGATATACTTACATAACAACGCTCACGTTGGAAAAGAGCGTTCAAAGCCGTAAAAGAGCAGTTTGGGAATTTAAGATGTTTTACCTGGACAGGAAAACTCGTTCCGGGACTTTCTTGATGGTCGAAATATACTCGTGAATTTGCCCACAGGCTATGGCATATCTTTGATTTTCTAGTGCCTTCCAATCGCGATTTACTTGTACGTTCCACGCGCTAATATTTAACCCAAGGATTTCATGTCTTCGGGCAATTCTCTCTGCATCTTGTTTGCACGCCTATTTCACTTTTTTTCGACGCATCAACTGGAGTTTTGTTCTTAACGTTGCTTTGCCCACCCCAATCATTCGCTCTTTCCTCGTTTAGCCTTGCTTGTTTGTTTAACTTCGCTACACATTTTCTACAGATGCATTTGTTTTCAATCGATCGCAAAATGATATTCATATTTTGGCGATTATGTCGAGTTCCATCCCTTCGCGAGCAATACTCTTTCGAGACTCTTTCTTTCAACAGGACAGCATAAATTTAATACAATAAACGGACGAATCACACATAGCCCTAACAGAGAACGAAAGCCACAAATTACATAACCTATTACCAGCGCGCAACAGCGGCTCATTTCCCACCCATAAACAACACTGTTTTAAACCCCTGGACTGAGTTGCTCGAAGCATGGTTAGCGCTAACCATTGGTTAAGATGGTTAAAACCTATAGGTTTCCATGGTATTTAGTCCGGGTTAGTGGTGACCATGTTTCGAGCAACTGGGCCCTGCCCTTTAAGAGAAATAGATTTAGAAATAGTTTTATTATCCATCACACTTATAATTATTTTAGCTAGTAGTTATTCTCCTTTTTTGATATAAGATATTTTTATGTTCATATTTATTCTTTAAAAATCTTATTTTAACGTAAACTTAATTCTTAATTCAGCCGGTCCCGTGTCTACTCAACAGATATTCTGCGATATACGTAATTTCGTTTGTCACGGAGAAAAATGACGGCTTTTCCAGCTTTTCTATACAAATTCAATAAAATTGTGCTTTGTTATCAATGTGTTGAATAATAAACAATTATCCTGCTTAAGCAAAGATACTGTTTGTCAGCCACTTGTTAATTTCGACTGGTAATCCATGTTAGTCTGTAAAATTCATCGCTATCAGTATTTTCGCAAAGGTTTGTGCAGATCTAAGTACCGGAAATTAGAGCTAGAGGGGGGTGGTAGCTCGACTGAGCCCCAAAATGGCCAACATCGTAACAGAGGACGAAATTAGAGGCAGAGGGGTGGTTATTTTGAAATTTCGGCTTAGGTGAAAAACCATTTTAGGCTCATAATAGCTGCATGACAGCAACTATTCATTCCATAGTGTCACAGTGGTGTGGGGGTGTCTATCACGTGAGTTATTCTCACTCAAACTCTAACTCTCACACTAGCTTTGCCCTAAGGCCCAGAATTTAGCCCAAAGCCTAGATCTTAACCCTGGTCCTCCAATCCTAGCTCCAACCACAGTTTTAAGTAGTACTTGGGTATTGCTTTTATCTGATGACGTCATAAGTCCTAGTCACGTGACCTTGATTTTCTCCTTAACTGTTTTCTTACGCAAGTTTTGTATGTCGTTTTTGCAAATTCCGGTTGGTAGGAGGTCAAATCGATCTCATTATCCCAAATAAGGGGTTACCACGGAGATTTCGCTGGTCTACAACACCTAAGGCTCTATCTTTGTTGTCACGCTAGCTGTCGTTTATTTTTAAACGATCTCTGCAGCTACAACTCGGTAGGTATTTGATTTATAAGTGTGTTTTTCGAGCCATTTTCCACCTCAGAAGCCCCCTTCCGGGCATCATAAGGCTGGATTGATGGGTAGAGGCAATCCTCTGTATCCTCGATACTTGATCCTATCGATCAAGTTATGGCCATTCGCGAAGTGAAGTTGTGTTCCTAGCCGTTCTGTGAGTGGATTCTGAGACCTCGCATGGCAATTTCGGCGAGTTTTGACTTGTAAATAATGCAATCAGTGCAACATTTTGTCAGCAGGACCGGGTGGCTCGACACTTTTGGCAGAGTCCTACGCGTGAGTGATCCAAGACCTTCCCAGAATTCCTTTGGGCCACAAAAGCACATATTACAGACGAGTGAGTGCAAGTGAAATCAAAAGTGTTATCTGCGTCGCGCTAAACAAGTGAGCAAGTAAATGTGGAACAGATTTCAATAAGCGCAGTCGAAGTTTGCTGCCAACGTAGAATTTTAGCTTTAAAAGATATTTTTGTCCGAAGAACTTCAAGGCAAAGTTGCTTATTTTTGGTGTTGTCAAATGGCCTACATTTTTGGTTGTGGAACAAAATAAACGGTCATACTTGATGAAAATTGGGAGTTTTGGTCAGTTTACGGAGCAATAAAGTCTACATAAATGAGCATTTAGCAATAAGAACAGTTCATTTCAACGACAGCACGGGGTTTTGGAAAGTTGCAGATTTTCAAAGCACTAGCGGTGTTTATGTCTTTCGGAATATGGCCTGAGTTTAGCCAACTCGGCCTACGGCCTTGTCTGCTAAGTATCAGGCGATATTCCGCGCGTTTTCGCGGGATAATTGCTAAATATATCTATCTATCTACTATTTTGAAACGCAACGCAAATTTCTTTGTTATTTATAAGAGTACAAATTTATTTTTAGCATTGCGTGATCTGTTATGTAAGGAAATCTCCAATCACAAAGCGCGTAAGAAATCTAGCCAATCAGAAACGGATACAGATATCCCTGCAAACCTGGGGGGGGGGGGGGTATCAGAACAAACCTTTTGAAGCCGTTTCGTAGACTGTGTATATCGGTGGTTTGCACTGTCTGGGACGCCGACTTATTAAATCATGCCGTCTTCGAAGCTACGTGTCAGGTTTGTCAGGTAAGATAAACGTTTTTTTTTTCAGGATTCCAATAAAATATCTCCTGCTTAACCTGGCAGTGGCGGACATCTTTGTTGTGACATTTCACGTATCGCGGCTGGTTTACAATCACATTGACACATGGGGCGGCTGGAATAGCTGCGTGTATTTTAAGAAATGGCACCTTGCAATTGATTGGAGCAGATTTATCAACCTTCACTGTGGTTGCTATTGCCGTAGAGCGCTATTTTGCTGTCACATATCCCACTGGGAACACAGGAAAATTGGCCATAAAGAAAAACAAGGTTTGTCGCTACAGGTTTCCGTTCATGTGTTGTCGCTCACCTAAATATTGAAGGGTGCATCACTCTTAACATAAATTGATAAATAAAGCTCGATAAAATATTCAATCATCATACAAATACCTTTATTTTTCTTGCGTATCTTGATAGTCTCCAAAAACATGTGGAAACTAATACCAAAGTCATAGCAGGATTAAATGTATCGGGAGGTGGGGGACGGCAAATCACGACCGCCGAAGGCGCGAGTTTCTGAGGGGGCCCAGTGCACACTCCCCCTCGAGAATTTGACACATCAGTTTGTCTCTGAAATAGCATTTGCAGCTTTCGAGAGTAGTTTCCAGCAAGGCTTTCAGGCTTTCAAACGGGTGAAACATAACACCGTGTCAGTTCCTCGTCGCAATTTAACCACGGCCACTGGTCGAACCACGCTGTTTGAAACGAAAGTTTCCTTGTATTGTTTCCAAAGGTTTGTTGGGGAAACGTAAAGCTCTTTGGCTGATTATGGTTTTGCGACACCGATGCCTGACCTGGGGTATCCTGCAGTGCAGGCGTTATTTTGGAACAGAACGACAAACGAGGTTTTCGATGTCGCCATCTTGGATTGTTGCTTGACCGGTAGAGGGTTGGGACAGAAGGCGAAGTGGCAGAGGGCGAAGGGGTGGGGCACGTGAAATAACGCCTGCCCGCAAAGCCTGTGAAATTGTTGAACGCCCCCTAATTAGTAGCGCTTGATCGCCTTTCCGGAAATGTGTAAGCAGCCAATGAAAATCTATTTCTTTTCTACCGGAAGCCAATAATTTACTTCCGACAAAAACATCGACACACGTGTACTTGTCAAGTCTGTGAAAAACAGGAATCGAGCGAGCGAGTATGCGAGTAAAATTATGTCGGAAAGACGTTCTAGCGACAGCTGTAGGATTTGCAAAAGCTCTTTTAAAGTGAAATTTGGAAACATTCACGGCAAACAAGTGTACTCATCGTCGGAAAATCTTTTTAAACCCTCGCAGAGGAAGGACAGCCTTGGAGTTGTGTTAGCAGAAGTTTGTAGTCGTGTGGGAAACGTTGTTTACGTGATTGATTTAGTTCAGGAAGGCCCCGTCCTGCTGCGTGTGAGAAATTACATAGCAGCACTTGGTAATCATTGTTCAGGAGGAAACTAGACAACGCGCACTACATTGAAAGCACTTACACTGCGTTTTACGCGGAAATCATGTGCGCTAAATTAGACATCTCCACAACTCTACGAAACCAACGAAGTGCTAGAAATTTCATACATTGTCGCACAAGCGGAAAGATGTACTAGCTTTAAAAATGAAAGGATCGAAAACCGCAGTTCACAGTTGGCAAACTGGAAAGCCAATAGAAATCCAGTATTTTCGATCCGCCTAGTGGGTATAAAAGCACAAGCGAAAACGTATGCCAAACAGAATGCTTTGTCATTATCACAAAAAGAACGACGTTGCCTAAAGAGCAACTCGAATCAAGCCATTCCCGGCAACTGATGAGATCCACAAGGGAGGATCGAAACCATGGTCTTGCCTATCATAAACTGGCATTAACAAAAGGAGGAAAGTACTAAGCTCCCGCAACAAAAACTTCAGTCACAGAGCGGAGCGCGGAAACGACGATAACAGCACAGCCGTGACTAAAGCTAAACGATCTATTCCAGGTGCTGCATAGCTCTCTAAGAAGCTACAGTGCTAAAGAAAGGATCGAAAGACAAAAAGCCGTGATAGAAGCACACCATCTTACTGCAAATACAAACGGCCGGGCCCGGCAAAACAAAAAATGCAAGACAGATTATTACACGGCTCAAACTCCTATCCTTACAAAGATAACTGGCTGTACCGTCTCCGGAATCACTTAAATGAGCCAAACCAAACACAGATAAAAATGCCTCAAAGGGCGTAAAAACCACAGTCGCTAAACAGAAACAACAAGGGTTCAAACAAACAGGCGTTGAAACTTGTAACCCAGAAGTGACCTTTGAGATCAAGTATGCGGCATTTAAGCACATGGCTTCATTTAGTCGCTAACAAGAAAATCCTCTAAATCATCATGTTAACCCGCTGAAAACATACAAGAAGCTTAATGGGTCAAAAGACCGAGATAGAAGCGACAAACATGTGAGTAGGAGACGTGTAGGCCTTCCACCCCCATTTTACGTGAAACGTAAGATAAAAATCAAACCTTTGTCCGGTCCACGTTTCCACAGTGTGTGACTCGTCGACAATTATTGCAGCAAGGTTTTGGAGCAATGGTGAACTGCTCTTTTTTAGGGAAGAGAGAAAAGGCTTAGCTAATATTTCCTCTGCGGACGCAAAGATTATCTGGTATTTACCATTCTCAACATCTTCTAATCTAGCACTAGCTAGTGATGTCACCGTCAAACCCATTGAAGATGCTTCCGTTAACTGATCTTGTACGATGCTTTTGAGCGGACAGACAACAATCACACACGCAGCTTTCGACGATAATATTTGTTTCACACGAATCAACAACTGAAAGATGAGGCTTTTCCCAAAGCCCGTCGGAAGAACAGCTAATAAATCGCTTCCATGAACAAGGGTCTAAATGGCTTCCTTTTGCTCAGGTCGTAATTCACGCGACATACCTAGCTAAGAGAGAAATAAAAGCGCTTCTTCGAGTGCAGCATCAAAGCTTAGCGAGTCCGCCATTATCTCTGCAAATCAGAAGGAACGGCCGGAAGAAAAACTATCTTAGATTGACAGCTATCGATCAATTTGCAATCTACCGCACCAATCAGAGACCCCGTCTATCTGGTGTACGGGTTCTGCAAGCGAACAAACACTGCGGGCAGGCGTATTTTTCGCCTTCCTTCCCCCTCCCCCCACGCCCGTTTTTTCCACCTCGCGCCTACTCCCTCGGCAAATTTTTCCTCGCCCCAACCCTCCACAGTTACCAAATCCAAGATGGCGCCCTAATACGAAAATGTGCACTCGCGCGCCCGAAATACGCCTGCACTGCAGGCTAGACCTGGGGCCAGTTAATTCATAGGTACTTTTCATGTGGTTTTGTTGTTTGCTGCTTGTATGCCAGGTTTTAATTCTTCTGCTGAGATGGCTGGCGATCGATCAAGTCTCACCCGGCTTGATTTTTCTCTGTTGAAACCATCAATAAATAAATAAATAAATAAATAAATAAATAAATAAATAAATGAATGAATGAATGAATGAATGAATAAATAAATAGATTGAACTGAAATGATCGCACTCAAGGTCTTCCAATAGAGGGATGAAGGGCGTGGCCGC
This sequence comes from Pachyseris speciosa, assembly GCA_016490735.1. NCBI lineage: Eukaryota > Metazoa > Cnidaria > Anthozoa > Scleractinia > Pachyseridae > Pachyseris > Pachyseris speciosa. The sequence continues at coordinate 167,770 of JAEMWC010000183.1, read as the reverse complement.
TGAGCAAAAGTGCCTGTCAAAATTATTGGGGGCCCTGCCTTCCCCGAACCCCCCTCTTCCCGCGCTATGCTACCGCCCTGGTAATAGGACTAATATATAGATTTAGCGAAGCCTAAAAAGCGGAGCTCCACGATTATTATTATTTTTTTACTGGTATTGAGCAACTTCGCATGGCTTTCCTTGCGCCAATATTTTATGTTTAGAGCAGTCAACAGGAATTAACCGCGGTACAAAAACCTCAAAACATTAAAACATTACAAGAAAACAATACACGACGCGAATTTTTGTTCGGAAACAAATTTAACAATCAAAAAAACGATCAAACAGTTTCATCCAACATCGTGTTTGACCGTTTAGCCACCTCTCACAACATTGCATTTGTTATTAAATGGCTTTCCATGTTTCATCTTGATCAAACATTTTCATCCAGCATTTCGCGTTACGAAGAAATGTTTAATCATTTTGACACCCCAACCAACAAAACGTGCACAGCTGGTAAAAAGAAACCAAATGAACCACATAAAGTCGAAATTTCAGCGATAATACGCAACAAATCGTTCTGTGGACTCACCCTGTCTAGTGTTTGGTCAAACATTGTTTGTGCATTCAGCCACGTCACCCAACGTTAAGCCTTGGCCAAACGGAGTCGCAAGTAGACGTAAGTTGAAAACTTGGGTCTACTTGCGACTCCGTTTGGGCAGGACTTGCGTGTACTTGCGTTGACTTGCGCTCACTTTGGTCAAGATCAAATTTGCACGCAAGTCGACGCAAGTTTTTCATCGTTTGGCCACCCAGCCTAAGTCAACGCAAGTTAAGTGACGTCCATTTGTTGTTATAGCAACCTATTAGCCAATGAAGTGGGGTTTTTTGCGACTTGCGTGTACTTGCGAGGAAACTTGCGAGTCCGTTTGCCCACCTAACGCAAGTCTGTACGACACTCAACTTGTGGCTACTTGCGAGTCCGTTTGGCCAAGGCTTTATGTTTAACAACTGACGATGTTGGATGAAAATGTGTGATCGTTTATCCGGGGCTTTAATCCTTAATTTTACGAATTGTGCTTTGTTTTCTTGTAATATGTTTGTTGTTCTGTTGTTTCTGAACCGCGGTCAATTCCTTTGACTGCTGTAAACGATAAGTTTGTACCCTTTATTTTCTTTTCTAGGGGCATTTTATGTGTCAAAATAAATACCGATTTTTCTAGCTTAATACGTACAAGCTACTTTTATTACTAGCTACATCTAGTCTTGTTTAATTTCTCCACCTTCTCCTTCTTCTAGCGAACACTCGCATCGTACCGTGTACTTTTGTCGCTTGTAGTGTTTTTTGATCCGCTTTGAATTCCTTTACGCTTTCATCTGAAAGTAGTTAGGACTCAAGAATGAGTTTTTTTTTGCAAACGTTTGCTATCGAAAGCTCTTCGTTTTCCCTGTTGCTGCTCAATCGTCTTGGACACAAATTAAACTGGTCCAAATAAAGCCATGCGAAGTTGCTCAGTGAGAGTGCGCAGCTCCGATTCCAGGCTTGGCCTGGCTAAATATATGTCTGGCCTTCAGCTTTTCTTTTTTTAATCGCTACATAACACACTGGAATGGTGTTCCATCGAACATCATGCATGCACCTTCTTTAAGCAGTTTTAAGTCCTATCTATTACATTATGTGTGTCAATTTTAAATCAGATGTAGCTTGTGAGTGACTAGTATGTAATTTAATTAGCTTTGCTTTGGATTGTATTTCAAGTATTTTTTCAATTTTTTTGCAAAATAGAAAATCAAGTTAAGATGGCTAAAACGGATTTCCAGCACTTTTGCTTTGATGACTCATTACCTTAAATCCTCATTCTATATTGTTAATTACCTTGATAGTGGTATCAACCAAATGCCCAATCTTTTATGATCAAGTTGCTTGGTCTTGCACTTGGCTGGCCAGAAGAGCAGCTGGAATTTTTTTTGAAAACACTGTAGGTGCATTGATTGATGAGCTTAATGTTAGCAAGTAGTTTTTTTGTGATAGTGAGGTCAGGAAGTAACTGATCAAAAGAAATATCTTGGTCTTAATTCATATCATCTAAATATTTTTATTGACTTCCATTGATCTTTCTTTCATAATTTTTTTTTAACACATACATATAGCCAGAGGATACACAATTTCTGATTTCCGACTGTCTCATGGGAGGCTGTGGGTAACTGAAACTGCATTCATTATGAAGTGATGATCTGAATCACTAGATATCTGATGTGATACTGATTCAAAGGAGCAATCACCAGGCTTCTCCACCAATTTCTAGTGGCTCTAAACCATAACTAAGTAGCCTACAGTTGAACGGGGTAACAGACCTGTCCTTAGGTATTGCTCTAAGATGTTAAGAAATGTTTTGTTTTAACAATTTATAGATGCAAACTAGCGTTGCTGGTTCTTTTTTACACAAAGTATTAAAGATTATTTTTAAAAAACCCACCTCAATATTTTTATTTTGCTTTTTTAACATCTCCAAACTCAATTTGCAAAGGACTTCTTATTACCTTACTCAATAGACCACTTGTTTTTAGGAGGGATGGTGGTCCAAATCCGTAAAAGGGGATTCATATCTGCTAGCAATTCTGGACTAGTGGGTTGAAATCTGATCCAGAAGCAGATCTGGACTGGAGGGTGCAAATCCGCGGGGGGTCCGAATTTACTGTGCCACTGGCTCAGATCACCTTTCCAAACTATTTTTACAGCATTGGGTCTGTAGCTTGAGTGAGGTCAGATGGGTGATATGACAAGCAGACTATATGTAAATGCCAGTAGAAAAAGAATGCTTTTGGAGCTCCGCTTTTAGGCTTGGCTAAATATATATATATCATGACTACTGGTTATAACATAAAATGGGTTCGTTTCGAAATCCTCGCGTCAGGAAAAACTGATTACCATTGCAGGATAAAAGAAGCCTTGTTTATACAAGAAATGAACCCGACTTTAAACGCTAATCTTACCAGTGACAAGCTGTCACTTTATTAGTATGTCACTGCTATTTTTAGTCTTACCCAGATCACTCGCAATTTCTTTTTAAATATAAACAGTTTTTCATGTTATAACGGTTACTTTGAAAATTTATGCTGCCACATACGAAACGTCAAGTCAAATTTTATAAAATGCATTGCTTCACCATATTTATAACCGCTTTATGTGTTGTTTTTCTTATAAAACTTCGATGGCCGAAGGACAAGAGTCTCTATGATAAAGCCTCGTTTTGGTTTGGGTGTCCTTCATCTGGCTTGAGCCTGCGATTCAATCGAAAGCAAGTACCTGGTCAGCGGTCAACTTCAAAAAAGCCAGCTAACCTCGATGAGGCCTTAACTTGAGCCCGCGATATGGTCACGTGAGGCTGGTCAGCGGATACCTTGTTTTGACAGGTGTCAATTGGCTATAAGATGGATAGCTGGTCAGCTGGGCCAGTTGGAGTATGACCCCATGTTGGATTATTATGATTATTATTAGGATATTATTAATTATTGGGGAACTCGACCGTCGTCGTACGTACGCGCTCACGAGCAATACCGCTAGCCATGATTACCATGCGAAAAACAGTTCACGGGTTTCCTATGAGTATGGGGCTCCGCTGTTACTAAGAAAGTGACTGTTCTAAGGAAAATATGCTAAATGCGTTCTTCCGTTGTGTCCGGAAAATAAGCACCGGTGAGATCTTGTGGGGAAGGATTTTTGAATCCTTTCTATATATATTGTACCCTTCATGTTTCTGTGCTTTACCTGTACATTTTTAGGTGGACTGTTTGGTCACCTGAGTCGGTGTTTTTGTTTCGATTTTCGTTTTAAGTCACTTTAATGAAAAATCCTAAAATGTTAAGAGGACTTGCAATGATCCATAATCACTCTTACAATTATTCAAATGCGTTTGCCCACCGAACAAAACCTCGTGAAAAGCCTTCGGAACGAAGTTGCACCGAACAGATATAGCATACAAGAAGATGTGTATATGTATATGTACGTCTATAGTAATACCTGGAAAACGCCCTGAAATTTCACCGGATGTCATCATGGCCGCCAAAATTAGTGCGTGTTCAGAGGATAGTGAAGCAAACTACAAGCATATTGCTGCATATATGTCGGATTGAAAATCACATATTAAGGGTCTCCCGACCGACGCCAGTTAAAATCACATGAAAATGATTTCCCGTCGTACCGCCTGCTGGTTACATTAAAAGGTTTTATGAGAAAGAGTTCTAACTCCATAGACATGCACATAGACATGCTAACCGCCGGCGCTGTTAAGTACGTGTAAAAATACTCTTTAAAAAATTTAAATGTACCCCTTTCTAGATAAATACTTTTGTTTCTTTGATATTTTGGGTGATTTTGAATATCCAACCCTCCCGGGAGGTAATTTATGTAAATGGTGGGGATTGGAAACTATAGTTGTCTTCTGAAAGGTGAATTATTACCGAGGCTAACTTAACCCTGCAGGCAGCACTCATTCTTTGTAACTTGAATCACGATCCTTATAGTTAGTTAGTTGAAGCGTCAGGAAAGAGAAGACGTAAAACAAACCGGCGATTTGCAGCGGCTAAAATCCTCGTAGGTTCTGGCCTTGAGCAGCCGACTTTCTCTTCGTCTTCTAAGATGTTTACTAAGACTTGAGTATTTTGACTTTTTTTTTCTGTACATTTCATTGAGTATTTTGACTTTGTTTGCCTACATTTTCACTTAATTCGAAGAAGCGAAGTTTTCTTTGACAAATTTAGAAACCAGAACTGATTGTGGCGTGTTTTTAACCAACCAATAGGATCCTTTGTCGTGCATTGTGAGCTCTTTGTAGTCAATCACAAATAAAACATGTTTTAGCGCCCAAGTTGTTGTCGCAATGTTATAAAAGAATTGTTTCATGCTTTTAGCTGTGCGTATATCGAGTTATTGATGCACTTGGGAAGTAAGGAGAGCACTCAAGAAGCTAGACTTGCTCTAAGCTGCGCCTCGAGCAACTCTTAAGCCCCGTTCAAATGGTAATGATAGTTGATGACAGTTTGAACACGAAATATCATGCACCATCATCGACTATCATGAACTATCATTCACTTTGAACCTGCTCAAAAATCTCATGATAGTCGATGATAGTTTTTGCCGTTTGAACGCGCGCATGATAGTTGATGATAGTTACTATCATCGACTATCATGCGCCATTTGATGATAGTCAATGTTAGTTTTAACTATCATGCGCCGTTTGAACACGAACTATCATGCACTATCACCAACTATCATCAACTATCATGCAGCTTGAACATGTTTAAATTCGACATGATAGTTGATGATAGTTTTTGCCGTTTGAACGCAGACATGATAGTCAATGATAGTGAATGATAGTTGAAACTATCATCAACTATCATGACCGTTTTAACGGGGCTTTACGCTTCTCTCACGCTCTCTAAACTTCCCGCGTGCATCCATAACTACGCACGCTAAGCATGAAACAGTTCTTAAATAGCTTCAGTTTGAACTTACACCTCAATAGTAACGGGTACGCGCAAGCAAATTAATCTGTACCTCTGTTCTGTTACAGTTTCATCGAAATCAAACAAGTAGTGGCTTTTCCCATTTACTATATACTATATTCCTAATTGTGGGTTAGTTTTACTTAGTTTACAACAATAAATGACTGAACAATTTACCAAAAAATAATTTTCATCATCAAATTTCCCAAACAAAACGCCCCAAAGTGATATTTGTAAAGCCCTCCTTAACGTTGAAAAGCAAACACGGCTGGTTACACGGCGAGGAATATATATATTTAAACCAATATTTTGGGAGGCACAGCCTTCCTCCATCAGGGTGTTTCATATTATGACCCTAAGTTGAAACGACGTTACAATTAAAAGAAGTTGTAGATTTAACATGATATTATGATAAAGGAAAACAATACAAAGGTGAAATAAAAAACGTTACAGTTTGAAAATTTGAAAAATACGTAACATGAAAACGAAAAGAAAGGTATTATATTTCTTCTTTTCTGTTGATTCCTAACGTTTCAAGAGTTTGACCTCTATCGATTAGATATGCTTCTCTGGCTTTTCGTACACTCAGTCACGATTAGATTTGGACAGTTCTAGTGGAATTAGTTGCATGTCAGAAGCGCTGTGACCGTTAGAGAGAAAATGTTCTGATACTGCAGTGGGTTTAGAGCTGTTGGTTTGTTTGTTGGTTTAAATATATATATTCTTCGCTGTGTAACCAGCCTTGCTTGTTTTTTACCGTTTTCTAGTTTACAATTTTATATCTGGTTAGATCTATTACAGAATCCGGCTCTTCTATTTTGCAACGGTGGTCCTTGCAAAAGTACTCCTTAACGTTGCTGGTTTCCATGGTAGAACGTCTTTAAAAAACAACAACAAAAATAAATTTCCGCCTTTTTGAGCCGAAATGAACACAACCAGTGTCTTCGAATAGAAGCGTGAAGAGCGTGGCCGCTGACCAAACGTGCCTGTCAAAATTATTGGGGGACCTTGCTTCCCCCGTCTCTTCCCCATGGTTCGGCCCTGCCAATACAAAATAAACAATCAATCAAAGTAAGTATTCCTTTTTTTAGCCTTGTGCTAAAACGATATAGGTTTTCGATTCACTTAAGTTTAAAGTTGAAAACAAAAAAGTCTAAATAAAAAGTTATAACATAATATTCTGGATTTATAGAACACATTATATCGCGTTTTTTTTTTAACTAGTGAAGGATATTTTCATTCCAAAAATATATAACACTTCCACCGAATTTCTTTTAAAGAGTTCCGGGATTCAAGAGTTAAAGGCCGAAACTTTTCAAATTTGTCTCTTCCTCCCACCTCCCCACTCTCTATCTTAGCGGAGCTCCGGCGACCCGAAGGACCGCCAAGCGGAGCACCATACCTATAGAAAGGTATAAAGGCTAAGGTCATCGATTACAGTTTACGTTATCAAAATAGTGCCCGCACGTTGATTAACACAGAACTTTTTAAGAATACATTTATTAATAGATTAACTTATAAATACGATCTTCACATGTGATCTAATAATATATTTTATTATGATTTCAAATATGTAACATAAGATATGTAGTTTTTATCTTATGAGGAATAAAGACATTTATTATTATTATTATTATTAGAAACCCGTCAACTGCTCTTCTTATGGTAATCATGGCTAGCGGTATTGCCCGCGGGCGTCACCTCACGAACACGACGACGGAGTTGCCCAATAATTAATAATATCCTAATAATAACCATAATAATCCAACATGGCGGCCATACTCCACCTGGCTCAGCTGAACAGCTAGTTTACAGCGTACGTCTTTGATACTGGACATCCATCTTATAGCCAATTGACACCTGTCAAAACAAGGTATCCGCTGCCCAGTGTCAGGTGACAATATCGCGGGCTCAAGTTAAGAGCCATGGAGGTCAGTTGGGTTTTTTTGAAGTTGACCGCTGACCAGGTACTTGCTTTCGATTGGATCGCAGGCTCAAGCCAGGTGAGGGAAACCCAAACCAAATCGAGGCTTGATTTTCCGCGCGCTTTCTGTAACTCGTAATTTCACATTCAGTTGGTTTCTTCATTTTGAGCAAAAATACTTCATCTTCTTCGATCGAAGTTTGTCTTTAAATTCGCGTAAAAAGCATAAAAATCAAGAATTTGTCAAAAGATATTATGGAAGCTGTTCGCCATCGTGGTTTCAAATGATAGCTGAGTTAATCTTTTGTCTCACGATTGAGTCACAAAGATGTGGATCGCGACGTTTCGACCGCTACACTGCTGGTCTTCATCAGGCGATGTGTCGACTGGCTGCGTGTGAGTATAAGAAGCATCGTGGCTGGTGGTGATTGGTGCGTTTCGATCCTCGCTTAGGCTGAGGAAGGTGAATATTCCAGTAATAAAAGGAAGAGCGAAAGATTTTTCTCAGGAAAAGCTTCAAACTTGGATCGATGGTGTGGTTGAAAACAAAATAATTCAACGCTTCAAGGGCTTTCACTTTACCGCGGCATCTTGCATCTCACCAAGAAAGGTCACTTAACAGTTCACCGGTATTAATGGGAGGAACGAGTAGCTCAAACTCTGTGGAAGAAGCTCTTTCTTTGGACAAACCGTTTACTATTTTTGCGGATGCTTGTTTTCACGTTACTGAAGCTTACGTATTTTCAAGTGGTAGAAACCTCTACAACTGCAACACAGGGCAGTGCGATAAATTAAATAAATTGAAGCTTAACATTTGGTTTAATCGTTGTTACTTTTGTTAAGGAATTAAACTTGTATTTTTCTCTCGACTGCATAGAAACGCAAAGAAGTAGTTGAATTGTTTGTTTGTTTTGTTACGTTGTTTTGTCAAAGCGAACGAGTGTTTTTATTGCGCTTTGATGAATTTATTTCGACCTCGGTGCCTCAACAACGTTAAGAAACTTTTGCCCTTATATTATCAACACGTAATCGCAATGAGTCCTTGTAAAATGAAGGATTAAAGCCCCGGCTAATCGATCACACATTTTCATCCAACATTGTCAGTTGTCAAACATTACGTTCGGTGGCTAAACGCACAAACAATGTTTGGAGCAAACTCTAGACAGAGTGAGTACTCCACAGAACGATTTTTTGCGTATTATCAAAGAAATTTCGACCTTATGTGGTTCATTTGGTTAATTTTTACCAGCTGTGCACGTTTTGTTGGTTGAGGTGGCTAAACGATCAAACATTTCTTCTTCATTTCTTCAAACACGATGTTGATGAAAATATTTGATCGTTTTTTGATTGTTAAACTTGTTTTCGAACAAACATACGCGTCGTGTATTACGTAATGTTTTAATGTTTTCAGGTTTTTGAACCGCGGCCAATTCCTGCTGACTGCTCTAAACATAAAATATTGGCGCAAGGAAAGCCATGCGAAGTTGCTCAATACCAGTTTAAAAAAAATTATCGTGGAGCTCCGCTTTTAGGCTCGGCTAAATCTATATATTCATTTTTTACACCCTGAATGATTTGCATTAAAAGCGGAATACCAAGATTTATTGGAATCGTGTCGTTAATCAGGAAGCCTCAAATTGACTTTGTATCTGGTTTGAAACTAGCATTTATATTATAAGTTGGTAAAGTAAGACCATTCAGGTGACTGTAGTCCTGAAAACCACTGTTAATGGTAACAGCTATCGTCGTTTCGACCAGCTGAGCAAAATTCGTTGTCAAATGACACAACTCTGAAAGCGATTAAATAAGCTAACAACTTATCTCTTCAAGTCGATGTGAACTGAAGATAAACTTAATCAAACATAACCGTTCTGAAAAAAATATTCGTCTGTTCACAGCTTGTGTTGAGGGTACGGAAGCGAGTCACATTAGAGATCTTAAGATCGAGGTTTAGCCATCTTACCGCAAACGGCAAACCGCGGTTTGCGGTTAGCGGTTTCACGTTAGCTGTCTGCCCATATTCGGGACTAAAGATTCGTGGGTAACAAATAGCCGGCCGCCATGTTTGTTTTCAGTCATTAGAGACCTTAAGATCGAGGTTTGGCCATCTTACCGCAAACGGCAAACGGCGGTTTGCGGTTAGCGGTTTCACGTTAGCTGTCTACCCGTATTCGGGACTTAAGATTCGCGGGTAACAAATAGCCGGTCGCCATGTTTGTTTTCATTCATTCGTTCACTTCTATTTTAGCTGAGAAATCGTCTTAAGAATTGCGTTTCTATGAAAAAAAAAATCGATAATTAATAGGCGAAAGAGTTCTTAAAAGTAGTATTTCCTCTCAAACGTGGGATTGTGATGTTTTAGGGTGCAAAAATCCTTGCGGTAAATCACTTACCTCTAGAGCGTGGTCTAGCCGTACAAACGTGAGCCTCAAACCGCAAACCTGACGGCAAGACACTGGTTACGTGACTTCTTGACGTTCGCGGTTCGCGGGAAATGCTGAAAAACCTCAATCTTAATCTCTCTATTCGTTCACTTCTATTTTAGCTGAGAAATCGTCTCAAAAATTACGTTTCTATGAAAAAGAATTCGATAGTTAATAGGCGAAAGAGTTCTAAAAAGTAGTATTTCCTCTCAAACGTGGGATTGTGATGTTTTAGGGTGCAAAAAACCATGCGGTAAATCACTTACCTCCAGAGCGTGGTCTAGCCGTACAAACGTGAACCTAAAACCGCAAATCTGACGGCAAGGCATCGACCACGTGACTTCTTGACTTTCGCGGTTCGCGGGAAAAGCCGAAAAACCTCAATCTTAAGGTCTCTATTTATGGTTTTCACCGTCAGTGCCATCTTTGGAATCTGCTGGGCCCTGACATCATAATGTACGGCTTAGAGTTCATTGGCTCCTACAACCTCAGTCCTTATGCCATTCCTGTTGTTTTCACAGTGCTCATGGTCAATGCCGCCGTGATCCCTTAGCATATGCTCTTGTAAGCCGGCCGTTCAGAGCGCAAATGAAGGAAATGTTATGTGGTGCGCCATGTTCAACTTCTGCCAGGATTCGTTTCCCAAGGAATCAGCACGACATCGAGATGGCTAACCTGACAAGTGAACCGATTACTCGACAAAGCTGTGTGAATAATTCTGCGAATGTCTTTAAGTCATTTGGTTTTCTATTGTTAAGTAATTGTACTTCGACTGTAAATTTGTATCTGACGAAGTTCCCAGTGAAAATCAACCAATGGTTCGGTGCCAATCCTAAGTTAAAGGACTGTTTTGTTGTTATTACTGTTGTTTTGCCCCTGTCTCAACTGGCTGGCACTAAGGCACTCTGCACTTTAGCCAAATGTCCTGATACCTTTCTCCCCTCCCGCCATCTTATTGGCAGCTTTTTCATATAATCCTCACACGTTATGGTAGCAGAACTATTGCACGCTGTGACATTTTCAAAACTTATTATTTTGTTGAATCTGCTATGATAATGCTCATTAATATACTGTATATAATACCGCTATTAAGCAGTAATATTTCCAGACTCAATAAAATATTTTGGTGGTAGAGAAGCGCACCCTTCGTAGAACTTTCTACCAGACTAAGTGCTACGCTGAGATATAGGTCCGGATCTCACTAAGATGGTGGCATCATAAAATCTGACCTATCGTCCTCCCATAACGGCGCCCCTCTTCTATCGCTGCCCATGTTGCATTCTAACATAGGTTCCTTTAGAGACATCCCTACTCTAATAGGCTCTGTCTTCCTTACCTCCAACGAGTTCCCACGGTATTTTTCTTCTCAGAATACATTAAAGTGGGTAAAGTAAAGGGCGATTGCCTGTATCGCGTATTGATAAAATGCACTTGAATCTCTTATAAGCGTGTGGAGGAATGCATCAACGGGAGGAGGTGGTGGAAGTTGTGGTGGAGGAAGTGCGGGCGGAAGTGGTAAATAATGGAAAAACAATGGAAATGAAGAGAAGGGGGAGGGAAACAACAGAAATCAGGAGGAACAGGAGGGAAAGGAATAAACATGAGGAGGAAGAGGAGGAAGAGCAAAGAAATGAGGTGGAGAAGGAAGAGGAGGAAGGAGGAGGGGAAAAAGTCGGATGGAAATGAGGAGAAATCGAAGGAGTTAGGGTGTATCCAAAAATATCTCAAAAAGTATCAAACCGGTTACCGACATTGACTGCGAATGAATGTGATATCACCTTATCTGTATTCCACAGCACGGTGATAAGAACCCTCCACATTCTAGCAATCTTTGGCTGTTGTCCTTCAGTAGCATTTTGATTAAAAAGATTAAAATACAAATGTGGCCTTGAACTACTGTAAAATACGCTAAAATACTAAAATGTCCCAGCTTTCGTCACTCAACGGCATCGTCAAGGACAGATAAGATAAAATATTCCGCGAGGGCCGAATAAAAGGGAAAAAAAAGTGTCGCTCCACATGCTATTCATGACATACAGACCATAGACTATAACGTCATCGTCTTAATTCAACATTACCCTGACATTGTTGGAAAGCGACTTGCAAACGTTTAACGGGTCCACATACTGATTATGTTTCCCAGTGATCTCGACGAAACTCCCACATGACTTTGTTAATTGAATGGACTGAGAAGTCGCTTCCACTGGCTCTAACTACACCACATTACCGTTTTTATAAAATAATTGATATCGAGGCGAGTGCTGTTCTAAATTAATATCGCTTGGCAATTAGCCTTCACAGATTAGGTCTGAACGACAATGGGGCGATAATAGCCGCCACATGAACTAGTTACAAAGAAAGAAAAATAAATACTCAAAGCGGAATAAAACGTGACAGGGAAGGTGGAGGGAGAAAAGGTTTTGAGGATCTATTCGACCGATGGCGAGAAAACCAAGGAGGACAAGCCTTGAATGTTCAATTTATAACAATAGTCTATAACTTAACTTACAGTATATAGATATGGCAGATTCGGCACCGTCACAGTTGCCTACTAAAGACCTTTAAACAGTGGTAAAAGGAAAAAAATGGAAGAGGATTTTAAAGCACCGATCATCTATATACAGTCGGCGCAATACTCTACTTTTTAAGCTATCAAAGCTTTTGGAGCTGTGTTTTTTTTAGCTTGTAATACTGACGAGTAGATGCAACTACGTTACTGGATTCAAATACGTGACAAGGTAAAGATAAATAAAGACTCTAAATTACTCAGTAGTTTGATATCGGCAGTCAACTTTAGATCTCTTATAACCTGAGGCAACACCTGTCAGGTAGTAAATAGAGGCAACGGTTGTCTGCGTCGCTTTGGCCAAAACTGAAGCATTGAAGAACAATATCTTTAGTACTTCATTTCCTGGGTAAGAAGAAATCTAGGTATGTCATACACTATTACCAAGTAGGTAGAATTTTGTGGGAACTTTTCCAGTAACCTTTAACAAAAAAAGGTGGAAAATTACTTGCTTGTTAGAAATTTGTCCTATCCTTTAGTTTTATTTTTATCGATATTCTTGAGGTAGATAAGTGGCTATCCAGGCACAGTGTGCTCTTAGGATGTCTTTTGACATGTCAGTCCGATTTATGACAGTTTAGGAAGACAGATCGTTAAGGGAGGATGAAAGTTAATAACAGCGGAAGCGAATTGAAGGAAGCGAATGGGGCTAAGGGAAAGTGCGTGAACGTTGAAATGAACGAAGGAGAGTTGATGAGAAGGCTCTTGAGATTGGGCATGCGTTAACAGTCAGCAAAGGAAAGAACGTATGAGAGTTTATAAGAACGCCTTTTGAAACTATGACCAGAGCATCTACCTTAACAAGGCTTCTCGATTAAAGAAAGCTTACTTAATTTTCCATAGAATGTAAGCATTAAGGAATAAATCGTTTTAGTATAAATCTACTAGCGTTCTATAACGAATGCCGTTCCATGATTGGCTACGCTACTCCCTATCTTTCCTGTGATAGATAGTGAGTAGCGCTTGTCAAAAAAATGGCGCCCGCTTCTTCCCATTTTCGAAGTGTCTGCGAGGAGGATTTAGATAATTTACTTGTTTAGTTTTGAACGACTTGTAGATTTATACTAAAAAAATTAGATTATTCGCTCTGGATTTCTATGCGTGATAGCTGATTCGGGCTGCGCCCTCATCAGCTATCACGCGATAGAAATCTCGAGCTCATAATCTAATTGTTAAGTAGAAGGCCATAACATTTTCGAGAAAAAAAATGGTACTGATGGAGGTCTTACTTTGATGTTAACTTATTAAACACAGGGCAATTTGAACTCCCTTGGAGCTATATGTTAATTTATGGAGATTTAAAATGTGAGTGCATGATAGGAGTGGGTGAAATTAAACAATTTTCTTTTCAATAATTGTCTTCAGCTTTTCGATTTTTTTTGAAAACACTGTTGTTTAAGTAAATTAATCCATTTATTCTAGCTCTATCATCTCGCAGGAACTTTCCATGTCTGTGTAAAAGAGATTGAAAATGACCGGCGGCATATTGGAGCTAAAATGCCGAAAACAGGTTACATTGACATTGCTTGGCGCCATATCTTTTTGTGGGAAAGTTATTACTTATATTCTAATTGTGTCCGCTTTCTCGTGGCATAAATTAAACAAATGTTTGTGTCTTTTCTTTCATGTGTTCTGTTGTTAACATAGACTCATGGATCCGTTTTTCTCTATAAAAACTGCTGTTCTCTTTTTTACTTTTACAGGTTATGTGCCTGAAACTGACGCCTTTCAACCATGTCTAAATCAGCTGAAATCACCATAACAACCGCACAGTTTATATTTGTTATTTCATGCATCATTGGGAACTCTCTTGTGTGTGCAGTCATAAAGAGAAATCGACATATGAGGTAAGGAATGGACACAAAAACCGTCAAAGTGGCCACTGAGACATTGAACTCGAATGATGAGTTACAGACCAGTTGCGTTTCAGATTGAAAATTAAGGCCCGGGCAAACGGCTTCAACATTTGCTTCAACTTCCGTTCGATTTTCTTGAAAAGCAATGTCGAAAACGTTTCCCAACCCCTTTCAACGGTGTTGAAACATGTTGAATGGAAGTTGAATCGATGGTGAATAAGTTTATTAAAAGCGTTTCAACTTTGCTTCAACATCCATTAAACATTTCTTATGTTAACGCGAGTGTTGAACGATGTTGATGCCGTTTGCCACCAGCTTTCAACATTGTTAGGTATGCGCGTGCGCACTAATCGATCTAACAAAGACGTATCCATAGTAACAACCGCGGAACTGGATAAAAGGCCTGCCGTGAAGATTTGTTGAATGAAATCTTGATGATGTGTGAAACCGTTTGCCAACCACCACTGGAAAACTTGAACCATTTACAGACTTCAAAAAAGTTTGTCAAATCTCTGTAAAATGTATACATTTCCTTTGTAAGTTGCAATGTCTGTAAACGTGCACACTTACAGAGATTTTATGAACCCTATAAAATGTCTGTACATTCGACCGAATTTTACGCGTCAAGACCCCATTAAATGTCTGTAAAATCTCCATGTTTTCTGAGTAAATTGTAAGCAAAATTTACAGAGATTTCATAAAGTTTGTAAAAGTCCTTGTAAAATCTCAACGTATTCTCTGTAAAAAAAACTCTAGGAAAAAACTCTGTAAAATAGAAAACATAAAATGCCCATAAAATCTTCGTAAAAATCGAACCAAACTAACTGCATGAAATGTTAATAAAATGTACACAAATAAAAAGCACACAATGTTAATAAAAAGTGGGTGTAATGTTCGTAAAATATAAAAGGAGTACCACATGAAATCTCAGAAAAATGTTCATAGTTTCTCTGTAAAAGACAGAGGGAAACAAACCAGGATGAAAACGCCAGAACACAAAATCCCAACAAAATGTCTATAAAAGGTGAACAAAAGCTGGACCACAAAGTGTCTGTCGATAAATAAAGTGCACACAACGTTTTCAAAAGGTATGTACTTTATTGCAAAATGTTAAATGTTCTTTGCAAAAAAGAGCTGGTACTAAAGCGACGTGAAAAACGCTAAAAACATCAGTGGCCGTGAATTTTTCAGGGCCGAGCTTTCCAGTTCATCGCCACTGAACATTTACCGGCATGAAAAAAGGTATCCTTTCTATTTCAATTCCCGTAGAATTTGTATAATTTACGTCCCTTAGCTTTATCGTTTCTTATTAACACATTCCAAACGGCTGCTGGTATATTTCACAATTGCAGTAACTAATGTTTTTTGTTACACTGAACGTGGCGTGCCAACCGCCAGTTCAGAGGCATTAAACTAGACAGAGAGAAAGAGAGATTACATGTATGCTACACTGGACAATATAAGGCGTGCCACCCGCTAGTAGAGAGGAATTAAACTATAGAGAGAGAGAAAGAGAGATTACATGTATGTTACACTGAACAGTATGGGCGTGCCACCCGCCAGTTCAGAGGAATTAAACTAGAGAGAGAGAAAGAGAGATTACATGTGACACTGAACTGTATGAGTCGTGCCACCCGCCAGTTCAGAGGGATTATACTAGATAGAGAGAAAGACAGATTTCATGTACGTTACACTGAACTGTATGAGGCATGCCACCCACCAGGAATTAAACTAGATAGAGAGAAAGAGAGATTACATGTATCAGGGCTGCCATTAGGGGCCATAACCCATAACACCTGTTACGGCTGAGCTCAGTCCATGTTACAGGTGATGGTTGCTTTGTAAATAAACAACGTTCATGGAGCAAGATCAGATGTTACGGGTGGCAAATTCCATATTACGCCTGCTTTAAAACTTAATGACAGCCCTGTGTATGTTACACTGAACTGTATCAGGCGTGCCACCTTCCAGTTCAGAGGGGTTAAACTAGAGAGAGAGAAAGAGAGATAAGAAGTATGTTACACTGAACTGTATGAGGTTTGTTCAGAGGGAATAACCAGATAGAAAGAGGAGCCTTTCTTTATGTTAAACTGAACTCTGAGGTGTCACTTAGAGGCACACTGTACATGCACATGTACATAAAATAGAAGTCACCAGCGCCCTCTCAGACACAATTAACCAAGTGCTATTCAACTGGAGGTTTCAACAAGCCAATGTTTTTTTTTTTATGATATACATGTAATTTTGTGATGTTTAATTTTTCACCCTTAAGGAAATGAAAAACCCTGGTTTAAAGAAAACAAAATGTTTTAGGATGTCAACAGGCTGCAGTTGACTGAAAGATGATCAGAGTTGCCACTCATCAGGATAAAATTATACTAATGGCTTTTCTCAGACCACAAATAGATGATCACCCAAGACAAATCCTTTGGCAATGAAGTTGGTGTCCTTGATACTCTGATGTGCTATTTTTTTCTGTAAAAGAAAAAAACAATGTCTTTAAATGATTGAAGGAACAAAGAAAATGCTAGCATTTGATTTGTATGATACAACACATAATATAGTTATGTATCTACGCATATAGATATACATAGATTCCTTAACGTTGAAAACATCACTTATGTGTATTAATCCCTCCCCACCAATGTCTGCTGAACTGAGCTGGAAATTCCATTCCCATTGTGTCTGAGTATTCAATCTGGAGGGAGAAGAGAACTGACAAAAATGGCTGCAAAGGAGGCTACAGGAACTTAGCCACCAAAATTTAACAGCCATGATGTGATTTGTCAGTTCCTGGGAAGGGAATGTCCGGCTCCGTTCAGCAGATGTTGGTGGGGAGGGAGAATACGACCAACATGTACAGTAAGTAACGGCTGCGTAGGAGGCTATTACAGTGTACTGTATGTGCATCAATTGGTCAACACTGGACCATCAATAAGGAAAGATTCAGTGGGTCAACTGTACACAAATATTTATTATTTTATTGACTTGGTTTGCCTGGACTAGGGACTGTTATTGGCTGTGAAAAGCTTCCTTAACTTACATGCATTGTAATATTATACATTATGCCTTCAAGGAAAAGCATGGACAATAAGACTTCACTGTGGAGGCTATTTCATGCTTCGTATAGGCTTAACTTATTACAGTTTGCATAAAGGCAAAAAAATTGGGTAGAGTTAATGTGGTGGCAATGACAAGTACCTTACTCTGTTAGCATGTACAAGGTATGAAAACGAAATTACTATTATGGGGTAAACTTCAAAGGACTCTATGTAGCACGTATATATGATACCAGATTGGCAAGAAGAAAAAATTGCTTGTACTGTAGGTCACATTGATTTTTATTTATACATATAGGAGAGATGAATGTTTTTTTTTTTTTGGAGCAGGCAATTTGAACAGTTTCAATTTATTTTTTTTCCATATTTCTTACACATTGTTACAAGATAAATATATATTAAAATATAAAAGATAAATAAATAACAAAAGAATGACAAACATATGGCGAGGATACCCATAGAGAAACCATTGGGGCTTATACGAGCTACGGGCTCCTGAAAAATTACAACTTGGAAATCATGATTTTTAGGCATAGCTTATTTAATTAATCAATACATTTAGGTTATGTGTAAAAAGCAAGCACACAAACAAACACACACCAGCAGCAAAACATAAAACACGTTCAAAATAGGAGTAGGCAACATAGGAGAAATGTTCTTAATTTAAATTTCAACAGAGAAATACTATCAGCATTCTGAATTTCTGACTTAAAGGAATTAAACAGTTTAGGTCTGGAAACTTATTGCAAACTGTCTGATATTAGTTCTACACAGTACAAGGAAATAAGTAAAAAGAAAATTTTGCAATGTCTAGTATTGTAACGATGAATATGTCCTGTCAGTAAACACAGTTCTCTGAATGCATCAGGAAGGAAGCCTTTCTTGAAAAGTAACAAACTTTCCAATTTGAAATCGGTAAATATTAGATAGTTCACCTAACTGATGATCATAGGGTATGGACAAAATTAATACACAAATATACATGTATTTTACAGCATTATTCATTCTTTAAAAGTGTGAGTACAGTAATTTAAGACATACAGTGTAGTGTAAAGCCCTGGCCAAACTATTGAACAAAGCTGGATCCCTTGGATGTGAATATTGGGATAGTGGCAAAACAAGCTACTGGTACAGTACCGGTTAAAAGTAAGTTGACAGTCTCTTTCGAGTCTCGAGTCTCTATTCTCGACTCCATCCTCGATACTCGATTCCTGCGAGTTTCGAGCATCGAGGATCGAGGCTCAGCCATCGAGAATCGTGTCGAGGATCGCGTCTCGCAAGATCAGAGATAATGAGCTTGTCGCTTGACTGATCACTCGATAGACCTCGAGCAAATTGGGGATCACATTCAGCTACTCGAAGGGACGCAAACGATGCAAGAGTAGTCGTTCAGTACGTGATATGTTTCTAAATGTGATTCAACCTCTTTGACAGATGGGCATTTTCGCAGAAATCAACGCTTGAGAAAGAACAGAATGGCCAAGGACTGACCATACCACTACAATATCTCCCAATAAGTAACAGATGTTCAATGAATAAAACTTGGCCGACTGAGCGTTGCATGTTTTTGTCACAGACACGCATAATTTTAACATGAAATTCGATACGCGTACGTGTCAATACATGTGTTCACTAATGGTGCTCGTTCGTAACTGTATTTCGTTGAAACAGTATTTTCTTCGACCGTTCTTAGGAATAAATTTTACAATGTAACTCCTCCAAACTTGAAACACAAATGTGTGTAATTCGTTATGGAATGCAAATTTTCTGTTCTCACGCGCGGTGTCTGTCAAGTCTATTTTTATTCAATGTTTACTTTGCGCTATTTTTGGCCGAAGAGTGAAGATCATCTCGGCGACGTTTCTATGCAAATTAAACACGGATTTCACTTCGGATGTTTCCTTGGAGTTTTACTAGTGTTCCATCGAACGTTTATCAATTTATTTATTTCAAAGGCGATGAGCGATTTTCGAAGTTGGCCTCGTACATACGATAAGCTACCATGTCTTGTTTGCGTCAGTCGTCGTCGATGAGCGGTTTTGTCGAAACTTGTCCGATCAATCGCGCCAGCCTTGAATTCCTTACGCTTGCCAAGCGGCTACTGGCTAGCGACTACACTATTCGCCTACTTGTACACTGTGCATTTTCGTCGAGAAATAGACCGCTTTCTCGAAATTTTGATCGCTTTTGATGACAGTGTCCGCGATGAACCGCAGCGATCTTGATTCGTTGCGCTTATGAACAAGCGGCCATACGAACGTATTGAAATTTAGCATCGGAATTTTTATGCAGAAAAGCACAACGCTGTGACCTCGAAAGAAACTGAAGGTCTTTTGAGTTTGTTTATTTTTTATGCAGTATGCGATATTTCCTCGAGAAGTACACCGCAATGACTTTTGACAGTATTTGTCACCGCGCTGTCCTTTAGCTTGAATTCGTTGCGTTGTTCGAACGGAAATTGTTGTAGTGTCTATATAAGTATCCATACAGAACAACTGCGTTCTTTCCTCAAGAACTCGGAAAGTCGAATCGCGTACTCGATGAATCGCGTACTCGATGAATAACAATAGAGTGCTTCCCGCGGGGTCGGCTCTCATATACCGGTTACTGAAATCGTTAATTATAAACTAACAGCAGGGTACGGGAAACATAGAGGAACAAAGGGCACACAGAGGAGCAAAAGCAGTGTGCACTAGGAACAGAGGAACAGTGGGCACGGAGGAACAGTGGGTACAGAGGAACAGTGGGCACAGAGGAACAGTGGGAACAGAGGAACAGGAAGAACAGAGAAACAGTAGGCACAGACGTACAGTGGGCATAGAGGAACAGTATGAACAGATGAACAGTAGGAACAGAGGTACAGTAGGCACAGAGGAACAGAGGAACAGAGGAACAGTAGGAACAGAGGTACAGAAGAATAGTATGCATAGAGGAACAATGGGCACAGAGAAACATTAGGCAGGGAGGAACGATAGGCACAGAGGAACAGAGGGCAGAGAGGAACACTGGACATAAAGAATAGTGGGCACAGAAGAACAGAGGCTGAAAAGAGTGCAAAAGATTGTCATCGGGCACGTTTCGAAAAGAGTTCCAAACGTTTTGCTCCTTGCTAATTATGTTTCCAATTTTGTCAATTGCACTTTTGCACTAAAAGTACCAGGTGTCAGAGCAGTATTTCTCTTCATGGCGTGAGGACAGCAAGTGCTAATTTATTAGTTTGGGCATGTAAAGTTGAAATGATGTTTTTACTTTTAATTGTTAGTTTAACAACTTCTAGACTTTTTTTTACTTCAAATTTCTTCCGTTTTCTTCTGTGGAAAAAATCTTTGTGTTCAGTCGCTGCTGTTCTTGTCCCAAAATAAAAGTTGAACAAGACATAATTAAATTTTTTGAAAAATGACTGTTTGCGAATTTCGCTGCCACGAATAAAAAACTGTCATTTTCTTTTCCACCTTATTAGGTATATTGAGAGAAGTACAAAGGCATAAACCTAAGATATGACAGTGGTTTGGCGGCAGTATGATAGAGCGGTCTCGGCCGTGAAATGTTGTCAGTCAGTTAGCTAAGAATGATTTCTTCACTGAAGTCAATCATGCCAAACACTAGAGTTATAGTTTTAATGACATTAAATTGAATCGACAACGTTTCCACCCTCCCTGTTGCCTTGCAGCGGTATTGAGTCTATGACTCTCGCCAACCGGTTAGCTCAGTGGTATAGGCACCGGACTAGCGTGCGGGAGGTCGCAGGTTCAAACCCCGGCCGGACCAACACTCGGTCTTAAATAATTGAGGAGAACGTGCTGCCTTTGTAATAAGACCTGCAAATGGTTAGACATTCTAGTCTTCTCGGCATATCAAACTTTGCCTATTGTTATGGTTTAAATTTTTTAAGACAATAAGCCTTTTGTTGTATGTCCGTAGGGATTTTTCCCCTTAAATCTAAATCGGGTCAAAATCGTGAGCCCAAGCTTAGCAGCCTGGACAGCTGTTTCGGCTACTTGTTAGGACCTCATCAGCAGGCATGCTAAGCTCAGGCTCATACCCACATTCCATACAAGCAGTGAAAACGTAAAGCTTGTGGGATGTGGCTGGAGTGACAAGGATATACCTCACAAATTAATGTGATTTGGTAAGCTGAAGCCACTCTAAAGGCACTAAGGCCACATGGTAGCGGGCATTACCCCTTAAATCTACCAAAGCAAAGATTGAGCCCAAGCATTAGCAGCCATGGACAGCTGTTTCGGCCTTGTTAGGCCTCATCAGCATGGCATAGCTAATGCTCAGGCTCAAGTACCCACATATCCCTAAAACAAGCAGTGAAAACGTAAAGCTTGTGGGATGTGGCTGGAGTGACAAGGATATACCTCACAAATTAATGTGATTTGGTAAGCTGAAGCCACTCTAAAGGCACTAAGGCCACATGGTAGCGGGCATTACCCCTTAAATCTACCAAAGCAAAGATTGAGCCCAAGCATTAGCAGCCATGGACAGCTGTTTCGGCCTTGTTAGGCCTCATCAGCATGGCATAGCTAATGCTCAGGCTCAAGTACCCACATATCCTAAAACAAGCAGTGAAAACGTAAAGCTTGTGGGGTGTGGCTGGAGTGACAAGGATATACCTCACAAATTAATGTGATTTGGTAAGCTGAAGCCACTCTAAAGGCACTAAGGCCACATGGTAGCGGGCATTACCCCTTAAATCTACCAAAGCAAAGATTGAGCCCAAGCATTAGCAGCCATGGACAGCTGTTTCGGCCTTGTTAGGCCTCATCAGCATGGCATAGCTAATGCTCAGGCTCAAGTACCCACATATCCCTAAAACAAGCAGTGAAAACGTAAAGCTTGTGGGGTGTGGCTGGAGTGACAAGGATATACCTCACAAATTAATGTGATTTGGTAAGCTGAAGCCACTCTAAAGGCACTAAGGCCACATGGTAGCGGGCATTACCCCTTAAATCTACCAAAGCAAAGATTGAGCCCAAGCATTAGCAGCCATGGACAGCTGTTTCGGCCTTGTTAGGCCTCATCAGCATGGCATAGCTAATGCTCAGGCTCAAGTACCCACATATCCATAAAACAAGCAGTGAAAACGTAAAGCTTGTGGGATGTGGCTGGAGTGACAAGGATATACCTCACAAATTAATGTGATTTGGTAAGCTGAAGCCACTCTAAAGGCACTAAGGCCACATGGTAGCGGGCATTACCCCTGAAAGGGGTGTCCATGGCTGCTAATGCTTGGCCTCAATCTTTGCTTTGGTAGATTTAAGGGGTAATGCCCGCTACCATGTGGCCTTAGTGCCTTTAGAGTGGCTTTAGCTTACCAAATCACATTAATTTGTGAGGTATATCCTTGTCACTCCAGCCACATCCCACAAGCTTTACGTTTTCACTGCTTGTTTTATGGATATGTGGGTACTTGAACCTGAGCATTAGCTATGCCATGCTGATGAGGTCTAACAAGGCCGAAACAGCTGTCCATGGCTGCTAATGCTTGGGCTCAATCTTTGCTTTGGTAGATTTAAGGGGTAATGCCCGCTACCATGTGGCCTTAGTGCCTTTAGAGTGGCTTCAGCTTACCAAATCACATTAATTTGTGTGGTATATCCTTACCCAGCCTAACCGACTAAAGTAAAAGTAACCGTACTTTACTTTTACTTCAGTCGTCTAGTATTTTTTAGCTCATGTTTTAGCGACCAAGCGGCGATGAGGAGCTGAAAGCGATTAGAACGGGCCGGCTGCTATGTTTTATCTCAGTTTAATATGCTTTATACGCTATGCTAATTCGTGCATGGCTTAATAATTATTTACCAATTGCGCATGGATCTACGAAAACGATAAACGAAAACAGAACTGTTGTCGATCGGCAAGAAGACAAGTTTTTGCTTTTGCACCTTTTCACGTTTAAATGATTTCGCTTTTCGCCAATTTTTCCATTGCTAAAAACAACTCAGTAAGAAAAGGAAAGGAATAAAAAAATACAATGAAGGCACAACGCTTGATGTCGAGAGTGCGTGAAAACACGGGTTTACTTAAATGATTGTTAGACCTCGCGTTTTTGTTTTTTGGTTTATTGAAGCAAGTAAACATTGCTGTTGAAGGCAAAAGGTGCGATTTTCGCACCTTTTTCCGTTTCAGTGATTTTATTCTCCGGTTGGCCAAAAATTCTGAAGCAAAAATCTTTATCATCGCATTCACTTAGTAAAAAAAATAGTTTGAATGGTTTGGAATTGCCTTCCCAAACTGTGTTTTTTTTTTCATCTGTTTTTTTCGTGACGACTCCCCGACCTAGCGCGCGCTCACATTTGTCGCAGGTTTGTCGCAGATTTGTCTTTAATCCCTGCGCGCGCGACGCTGTTCAAAGATAAACGGGGGCGGACCATACACTAATTAACAGTATTGATCTTCAGTTGAAAAGCCCATAAATTTTATTCATGATGCTTGCATATAAAACTCTTGTAAACGCAAGTTATAATCACTTTGATTGAGAGAAGAGCAAAGAAACATGAGTAAGTTTTATGAAGTATCGAAAGTGTTCGATAAGCGTACGGACGCACACGGTCGTGTTCAGTACCTTGTTCGCTGGCGTTTTCTAAAAAACTTCTTTCTCAACGATCTCTCCTCATAACGTGAGCGAAATGATTCTTGTCAAGTGACAAAAGCGGTTTGATTGTTTTCAAGTGCACGCGTCTGTATAACCATTTACTCATTAGCATAACTAGTACTCACTGACCATTCATGACAACCAGAAAACAATGGAGTCAACTAAGCTCGAAGTTCAAAGACGCTCAGTTGCGCTTAAAAAATGTTACAGGTCGGTAACGTTTCTTTATTAGCAATTCGCAGAAAAAGCTGAAGAAATTTCTTCATTAGAACTTCATTCATGCTGCGCACAAGACCTGACAAAGGTTGGCGGCACGCACTTCTTCATGGAAAGTAGAGTTTTTGTCAATTAATGGTTTGTTGACGATTAAGAGACAAAGACGAGAAGACAATGCACAACGGCCATGAAAGCGTCCTTACCCCACCCCGAGAAGGGTGACATCTGGTGTCAACGAAGATTTTAAATCTCGCGCTCGGAAATTTGCTAAGCGTCGGTTCTTACAAACTTTTGTTCTAGAAACAAAAGAGCCTCAAAGCTGCAAACAATAAAAATGCCCATAAAAGGAAGTTAATCCAGTGCCATTATCTACCAAAAATTAAACACAAAGTTTGATATGGGATAAGGACGATAAACGGTAGGCCCTGTCTCACAACTCTTCATAATTGATTCTGTGGGACGTAAAAGAACCCACACACTATTCGAAAAGAGTAGAGGACGTAGTTCCCGGTGTGGTGGGTCTGTTGGTTAAATGCTCGGGGATATTAGCTGCACAAGCTACTCTACAATCCGAGGGTAAATAAAGTAATGTAATTAATGTATATGTAGGTGAGACGATTCGACTGCCAACACAGACGAATCGAGTCCAACCGAAAACGTATTCCACCCTCTCCGTTGTCTTTCAACGGTATTCTGTCTAAGACTCTCGCGAATCGACTTCCGGTAACACGATTCGTCTGCTAACACAGACGAACCGACTGTAAAGTACGGCGTTTGACACGGGCTTTGCAGAAGGAAAATAGTTTTTTTAAAACTGATTTTTCAAGTGAAAGCCCTGGGTGGGGGTGTGCGGTCCGCTTCCTGAAACCCTCACTCTATTTCAGACCAAAATCTGCGATTTTCCTTACCCTATTTCAGACCTGACCAAAAATTTGATACCCTATTTCATACCTATTTCACGTACACATGGTTCGTACAACTTCAGACAAACAAAAGTCAAGGACTTTTCAAGGACAAAACTAGTTTTCAAGGACCAAGGTTTATTCAATAAATCGACCTTTTTCGTCCCCTTTTTTTTTACACCTATAACACTCAATTCATTCATAACCTATTCCGGTTTTTTTGACGTTTTTCTCTGTAACAACATTTTGTAAAATGATCAATCACTGGCTATTTTACTTGCACTGATGTCTGAGGTACAGAAATAAATTTTGAAAAACAGATACAGGAATACAATATGGTTCAACGAAAAAAATGATACGCACAACTAGCACCAGATTCCGACCTTTGATCACAACTTGAACTACGTTCTTTATGTAAAAATGTAGTCATCAGCCCAGATTGAGCGGAAGTTGAAGATGCACCAGCGTTCCTTTTGTGTTTCTCGCCTTTCCTGTGAGACTTCAAGGTGCTTTCTCTCATGCTTTCTATGCCTATCACTTTGTTACAAACGCAACACATGGCCTTGTGTTTGTCCCCTTTGAATTCTTTCACCCAGCTAAACTTTGCATCACTTAACCATTTACGATTAATTACACATTTGCCCATCACTCATTTAAATTGCAAACAAGGGAAAGTCAACAATAGCTCGCTTAAAAAACGCAACACATCATCAATCACAATCACAAAGCCCCTGAAAACAAACGCATTTGGTGGACAACCCCACATTAAAGGCCTGGTGAGACGTACATGAAACTGAGGCAAAGATCAATTTTACATCATGTACACTCAAATGTGTTATACTGATCATTTTTCCCATTGTTATCGCCAGTTATTAGTCGTCAATGCACAAATTTTCCCAGCAAAATCATTTAATTTTTCAGAAAAGTGACAGGACATAAACAGATTACTAAATTTCAAGGACTCTTCAAGACCTAATAAAGAAATCAAGTTGTTTTTCAATTACCTTAACCGAATTCAAGGACTTTTCAAGACGACTACTATAATTCAAGACCTTTTCAAGATTGTACGAACCATGGTACACAGTTGGCGTAAACATAATTAAAAGACAAAAAAGAACCTGAGGGCTTTTGTTGGTCTTATCGACTAAAGATGAAGAAGTAGCTTCTTCTAAAATTAAAGATAGGAAGCATAGGAAAACAAGACGTCGCTTTGCGATGTGTGGTGTTTTCTATGGAAAATAATTGTAAAATTAGTCCCGTCATCCAATCCGATTGGTCAATAAATATGGTCCAACACCAGGTAAGACCGGTCACTGTAAATTAACATAAAGAAACGTCTGATTTTCATTTGGACATGAAACCTTTCCACCATTTAATTTGCTTAATAATAATATTCAGAACTAATATATGTCAATGATTGCAACCATACAACAAATGGCATTATTATCATTTTATTTACTTTTCTTTTGTTATTAAAAGACACCTTGTTTGTAGTCGGTCTTTGTTTTTTCGTAATATCAGCTTCTGTCTACTTTAACTCAGCTTCCCTGGGATAGTTGACCTTGTTAAAGTTGAATTCTAAAAAGAGAGAAATTTTCGATACCTCTTGGCTTAGTTGTAACCAAAAAAAAGGTAATTTGACTGACAAGAAAGTTAAAACAGCTGATAAAGTTCAACATAGAGCTACTCAAACACAGGACACTAGCTAATGTTTAGATCATTTATGCGGTTATAATCGACACATTTCAGTTGACATTCGGCACAGAATTGATTAATGAGGTGTGCACTTATGCCGCTTACTTTGATCAATTTGGGTCAAAACTTAAATGGGATCTTGAAACAGCTGCAACGGAAGCTTTATGGAGAATCGGCCAGCGGCCTTCTTTATAACGAATTCTTCATTATCAACAGATGATGTGGTAACTTGACCACAGGAAAGAGATTCAAGTATCAACGTTTCCAGTGTTATCCCTTAGTGAAAGCGAATCGCCTTTTTATAGTCTGCTATGCAAAATTAAAGTTACGTCCGCTTCTATCTTTTTTGCACGGTTAATTTAAAATGAAACATGTAGGGCTATAACTCTGACCAATTTGGGTCAAAACTTAAACACAGACCTTAAAACAGCTGAAACGGAAGTTTCATGGACAATCGGCCATCTCGCTTCTTTATAATGAATTCAGTATTATCAACAGAGTTGATAAGGAAACTTGACCACCCTAAAAATACTCAAGCACAGACGTTTCTAGTTTTAGCCATTTGTCAGGAGGAATCGCCCTTTTTATAGACTGCTAAGTACAATTCAAGTTATGTCCTCTTCTATATCTTTTGTGCAGGGAAATTTAAGATGAAAACATACACATCAATTAAAAACAAGGAAAACCAATAAAGTGTAAACCTATATTTTGGTTCCTTTGATGAAATTCTAAAACTAATGTTTATTTTTGAACAAAATACATGTTCAGTTTGGACAATATGAGAATTAGAATTTTTGAAGCAGTCTTGTGAGCTAAGGAATATATGGTTTCCTTGGTTATTTTAGCTTATTGGAAAAACCTCCCTCTAGAAGGTGTTTTCAGCTGAAAATTGGTAAACGAAACAATCATAGCTTAATGAAGGTTTGTTTAAGGCTCATGCCCATTCACACGTAAAGCCGAGATTCGTATAATGATTAGTTTTACGAACCTCATCAAAACTGAGTTCGCTCATGTAGTTTTAACACCTCGTAGGATCACTGTTGCCAACCCAACCTTTTAAGTTGCATTTTACTCTTCTTTTCGAACTTTAAACTGAAACCCGTTTCGACAGAATCTTGGCAAAACATATGGACTTTCTAACTAGCGTTTCGAATTCTCATATCGGAATTCGGTCTTCTAGATATCTTCAGTTTTGCAAATTTTTGCACGAACAAAGAAACCCTAACTAATTTCATATTCTTTTACTTTTCCGACTCGTGGCAGCTGAAGACACCTTGTTTTCGCATAACAATAGTATTTATCTTAGGTAAAAATCAATTAACTTAAACGTTTGACATAAATAGTACTGCTTGTAATACACTTGCATGACGCACTTGGTATTGACCAGACCTACTACGCTGGTGAGTGAATCACATAGCCAGCTCTGGTACGTGTGGGTATTACACTCTGGACACTGTTGCTGTAAACACTTCTTCCTGAGAAGTTAGCTGCTCGCCTCCATAATAAAGCCGTTCACTACAAAATACAACTGTGTGCGTGGTATATAACATCTGTCCCGTAACAAAAGGAATTTCATTAGAATCGGTTATGGCACTAGCGGATGTCTATAAATCGATAGCATAGAAGACAATGTTGATAAAACTTTTTAATATCTGTTAAGGTAATTCCCTCGAAAAGAATGTACTATTAAGATTTTTTTTCAAACTTCGCGCAATTCATATCCATGCATAGGACATAACATAGGGAAAAAACGCAATAAAAAGACGGGGTCACCGTGCAGGTTTTCGCCCTACATGGCTGTTATTCTGAGTGTTTTTACGGAGTTGAGCGAGAAATATTCGCAACTTGAACAACCGAAAAAAAAATTTTATTATGTAACAAACACTATGAATAGTAGTGAAACCTAGAGCCTAATTGACTATGTGTACGTTTGTCTGGGCAATAATCTTTCAGTATGGTGATTTCCCGAATAGCCTGATCTTGCAAATGATGTAAGGATAATGGACCACTTCATCATCCCTTATTCCTCCCTGGCTCGAAATGCAGAGTTTCACATCATTTATGTGTAAAGAATCCAACTTCTACTATTAAACTATTTTTCTCCTTAAATTTCATGACGTAATATCTTTGTTCTTTTGTTTGATTTATATACTGTTATTTATAATAGTTTTTTTTTTTAATTTTTTTTTTTTACCCTTTCTTGCATTTTAGTATTAGGTATTGTACAGTTCGTAATCCAGCCCTTGAGCTGCAATGGATTTTTAATAAATCTATCTATCTATCTATCTATCTATCTATCTATCTATCTATCTATCTATCTATCTATCTATCTATCTATCCTTAAAATATGTTTTTCGAGTGCCTTTTACCAGTAAATAACACCAATAAAATGGTGGTGTTACGGGACGTTTTTCTGTAAAACTAGATTTTAAGTGAAGTTCGCAAACATTAAAGTCTCTCTGATCATGAAGCGATTCATTTAGGTGTTTTCCACCTGCCTTTGGAAGAAACTCTTTGGAATGTGAAATGAGCTTTTAATTGTAAAGGTGTGAATAGTGAGAATTTCTTCTATTCGCTAAGCTTACGTAAGTGAATGAGCTGTTCGAATATTATTGGTCGGAATTCGCATATGACAATTCGCCTGTCAGTAAGAGCTTTGAGTTCTGCCTGTAACGAAATGAGTCAAGATCTACAATAAACGCCATGTTCCTGAACGAAGTTCTGCTCCACTTGATGCAGAATGATTCCGGAAGGTGGCAGGGCACCTCTCGCTCAGCAATGGAAGTGAAACCCTCGAAAAGCCCCTGTTACAGTGGTCACCGTGCTCGTTTCTTTGCAACACGACAACAAAGGGAAAATTTTCGCTGACAAAACCTAATGTCTAGGCAAATACGCCACGTTTCTAATGTGCGCGCGCACGAGAGCGCGCCAAATGATGCCATAATTATAAATTATACGCAGTAAGGATACGCCATGCAATAGGCTAGTTTTGAATTGTGGAAGAACAAAAGAACCAAGTCGAGGTTGAGATGAATAATCTGCATATTTTTTTTTGTTAACAACAAAGGAAAATGAAAATGATTCCCCTGAACCTCGACGTGGTTCTTTTCTTTTCCACAATTCGAAACTCGCCTATTGTGACGAATCACCTTAAGTCAACAAGAATCAACTGTTGACCAACTTAAGTACCTCGTAGTTGAAACATGCGTGTGCGGACGTCTACATAAACGTAATTAGCTCATTTTAAAACACCGAAAAAACCATCCGAAACCGATGACCATCAGAACTGTTAAATTGAACAGGTACACTCGACTTTCGTTTTGCAATTTGCTTGTGCTGGTAAAACCAGGCGTGTTATTTTAACAGTGGCTAGGATTTTGTTTTATGCACAGACAAGCCTTCACATGCTAAAATTAAGTGAAGCCAAACGGAATTCAACTGTGGCAGCCAATATACAGGCAATGTGGTTAAATAACGGGAAGTTTGTTCAATTATGACGGTGAAAATAAAAAGTTAGGGATAATTTGGCCCCGCTATGTCCATTCTGGAACTGAATTTAGATTAAGTCGACATGGGGACTGTATTCCACAAATTACAATTGCAATATGTTGACATGTGGCTCATGTGGTAAAAGTATATATTAAGGCATCAGTCAGTTTTCCTTGAGTAATTATCGCCAGATGTAACTCTAAGGGCACGAACTCTGCTTATTTTGCTTCCAATAACACGTTTGCGAGTGCTTAGAAGCTCAATTGGAAAAGGGAACTGCTTTGGAATCCTTACTCGGGTAAGTCATTTGAGCTGAATCAAATATAAATACTGTTGTTTCCTTGAGATATTTTTGATCCTGATGTGGTGATCAACCCGTTACAAACAGTCAGTGGAATCAGAGTTGTTTAGAATCGTTGTTAGCGAAGTAAGGCTGTTGTCTAAACGGTTTCCATCTTCATGTTTCCTCGTAAATATTGTTAAATAAAAGACTCTAAAAACAGCCCTCCATGAAAGCAAGTTGATAAGAAAATAGGACCTTCCGTTGACGACGAAGGGAATCTTGCTGTTTTTAAGGTATAAGGATACCCGGATTTTGTCCAGAAATTGAAAATACCAGATTTTTCATGATCGACTCAGTTAGACTAGAATGAACATTTTTGCAAAAAGAACGGGAAGAAAAGCTGTTTTACTTTTTAAAAGAATTACGATAAACTATTTTTGTGATGCTGTTATGGCTAATTATGCGCTGACAAGTTTCTGCCAACAGTTCTGTCGCCGCTATAAACTAATATTCACCGCAAGTTGCGTGTTATATGAACTCGTAGCCGTGCATTTCATCACAATAAAATAAGCGTGCACCCAAGCCTTCCTTCTAATCGCCTTCGGTATCATTACTTTTTCGCGAAAAATTATCTTAGCTCTACTGTGTTTATTGTCGTGATGTCCTCGCGAAAGCGCAAGAAAAAGTCGCGGTGTCCATTTACATCGGCAAAGGAGCCCAAACGGCGAAGGAGCGACAGAATACCCTTCAGCGATAACCGTGTACACAGTCTCGCTTCAGTCGATTGCGGCTCATATTTTAATTAGAAAAATTGTTAAAGTAACTGGATAGCGAGAAGCTAGAAGAGAGTCATTTACTCTTTCACCATGAGCAGATTCGTAACACCCAGACGCACTAGTATCAAACTGGGAAATGGTTTTCCGTCTTTTTCTCTATAAAATAAAATCTCGGTGAAAAGTGAACATTTTAAGCTCGTTTTCCTACATCCTCTAACCGATTAGGCTGCAAACCGGCACGAATGTTTTAAGATACGTCCTTTGCAAAAAGTTCTCGGCTTTTTTGAAATTCGCTTCAGTTTAAATTTATGGCCTGTTTGTGGAAGGGTACGTGTACACTTTTAGTATCAATCTTAGGGGAGTGTAGGGAAAAAACGAAGAAAAAATGGAAAAATCGCAGACACCTCTTTTGAGGGAGAAGTGTGAGAAAACATTTCCGATGTCAACCGTGTCGCTCCAAATTCTCGCGTGATGGAAACGAACGTGATTAAGGCGAAGCCTTGGATTTCGCTTTCCCTCTTAATATATATTACGCGTTTTCTTTTTCTTAAATTTTGATCTCGACCTTGAATACTAAATATATTAAGCTTTCAGAAAAAGTATAGGTTGCCGGGGTTTCCGAGCGCTCATTCCGAGCGAGCACTCATTTAAAGGCTCTGTTTCTAACTATGGTCATTTTCGGTATCCTAATACCTTAAGAAGCGCAATTGTGTCTAAGGCTCTCGCGAATCGATTTCCAGTGAGACGATTCGACTGCCACACAGACGAATCGATCGATTCGAATCGGCAACGTATTCCACCCTCCCTGTTGCCTTGCAGTGGTATTGATCATGAGTCTAAGACTCTCGCGAAACCACTTCCGGTAACACGATTCGTCTCCTGACATAGAAGAATCGACTCGATTTCGGTGTATTCGACGACCCTCAAATTTTAAGCAGGAATATAAGTGGACCTGTAGATCAACTTTGGAAAGACTGCTCAACATGGATGAACACGATGCATAAATTTTCATCAGTCAATCCACACAAGGCTTTATGTTCATCTGTGCCCACAGTTTCCCTGTGCCCACTGTTCCTCTGTGCCCAACGCTCCTCTGTGCCCAGTGTTCCTCTGTGCCTACTCGCCCTCTCTGCCCACTCTTCCACTGTGCCCACTGCTCTTCTGTGCCCTACGTTCCTATGTGCTTTCTGTTAATCTGTGCCCACTGTTCCTTCATGCCCACTGTTCCTCTGTGCCCACTGTTCCCCTGTACCCACTGTACCTGCCCACTGTTTCTTTGTGCCTACTCCCCCTCTGTGCTCACTGTACCTCTGTGCCAACTGTTCCTCTGTACCAACTGTACCTCTGTGCCCACTGTTCTCCTGTGCACACTATCTCAGTGCCCACTGTTTCTGTGCACCCATTTTACTTCTGTACCCACTGTTCCTGTGCCCACAATTCCTGTGTGATCACTGTTCCTGTGCGCCCACTGGACCTCTGAGACCACTGGTCCTGTGTGCCCACTGTTCCTTTGTGCCCACTGTTCCTCTGTGCCCACTGCTCCTCTGTGCCCACTGCACCTCTGTGCCCACTGCACCTCAGTGCCCGCTGTTCCGCTGTGCTCACTATTCCCCTGTAACCACTGTACCTCTGTGCCCACTGTTTCTTTGTGCCCACTGCACCTCTGTGCTCACTGTACCTCTGTGCCCATTGTTCCTCTGTGCCCACTGTTCCTCTGTATCCACTGTACCTCTGTGCCCACTGTTCGTCTGTGCACACTGTATCTCAGTGCCCACTGTTTCTCTGCACCCACTTTACCTCTGTGCCCACAATTCCTGTGTGCCCATTGTTCCTGTGCGCCCACTGTAGCTCTGTGCCCAGTGTAAGCAGGAATATAAGTGGACCGGTAGATCAGCTTTGGAAAGACTGCTCAACATGGATGAAAACAGTGCATAACTTTTCAATCAGTCAATTCACACAGGGCTTTATGTTCCTGTGTGCCCACAGTTTCCCTGTGCCCACTGTTCCTCTGTGCATAACGCTCCTCTGTGCCCAGTGTTCCTCTGTGCCCACTGTTTCTCTATACCCACTTTACCTCTCTCCCCACTGTTCCTGTGCCCATTGTTCCAGTGCGCCCACTGTACCTCTGAGAGCACTGTTTCTGTGTGCCCACTGTTCTTTTGTGCCCACTGTACCTCTGTGCCCATTGTTCCTCTGTACCCACTCTCTGTCCGTCTGTACCCTTTGCTGCTCTCTGCCACTGCACCTCTGTGCCCCCTGCACCTCTGTGCCTGCTGTTCCTCTGTGCCCACTTTTCCCCTGTACCAACTCTACCTCTGTGCCCACTGCACCTCTGTGCTCACTTTACCTCTGTGCCCACTGTTCCTCTGTGCCCACTGTACCTCTGTGCCCGCTGTTCCTCTGTGACCACTGTTCCCCTGTACCCACTGTACCTCTGCCCATTGTTTCTTTGTGCCCAATGCTCAACTGTGCTCACTGGACCTCTGTGCCCACTGTTTCTCTCTGCCCACTGTTCCTCTGTACGCACTGTACCTCTGTGCCCACTGTTCCTCTGTGCCCACTGTTTCTCTGCACCCACTTTACCTCATTGCCCACAATTCTTATGTGCCCACTGTTCCTATGCGGCCACTTTACCTCTCGAAGGACTGTTCCTGTGTGCCCACTGTTCCTTTGTGCCCACTGTAACTCTGTGCCCACTGTTCCTCTGTGCCACTGCACTTTTGTGCGCACTGTACCTCTTTGCCCAGTGTTCCTTTGTGCCCACTGCACCTCTGTGCCCACTGTAACTCTGTACCCATATTTTCTCTGTGGGACTGTTCCTACTTACCCACCGTACCTCTGTGCCCACTGTTCCTCTGCCCACAATTCATGTGTGCCGAAATTTCCTGTGCGCCTACTGTATCTCTGTGCCCACTGTATCTCTGCGCCCACTGTTCCTGTGTTCTTACTGTTCCTGTGTGCCCACTGTTCCTGTGTTCTTACTGTTCCTGTGTGCCCACTGTTCCTGTGTGCCCACTGTTCCTTTGTGCCCACTGTACCTCTGTGCCCACTGTTCCTATGTACCCACTGTACCCCTGTACCCACTGTTCCTCTGTGCCCACTGCACGTGTGCCCACTGCACCCCTGTGCCCACTGTTCCTCTGTCCCCACTGTCACCCTGTACCTACTGTACCTCTGTGCCCACTGCACCTCTGTGCTCACTGACCTCTTGGCCCACTGTTCCTCTGTGCCCACTGTTCCCCTATAGCCACTGTAGCTCTGTGGCTACGGTTTCTTTGTGCCTACTGCACCTCTGTGCTCACTGTACCTCTGTGCCAACTGTTCCTCTGTGCCCACTGTACCCCTGTTCCCGCTGTTCCTCTGTGCCCACTGCTCCCCTGTACCCACTGTACCTCTGTGCCCACTGTTTCTTTGTGCCCACTGCACCTCTGTGCTCACTGTACCTCTGTGCCCAATGTTCCTCTGTATCCACTGTACCTCTGTGCCCACTGTGCGTCTGTGCACACTGTATCTCAGTGCCCACTGTTTCTCTGCACCCACTTTACCTCTGCGCCCACAATTCCTGTGTGCCCATTGTTCCTGTGCGCCCACTGTAGCTCTGTGCCCTGTGTAAGCAGGAATATAAGTGGACCGGTAGATCAGCTTTGGAAAGACTGCTCAACATGGATGAAAACAGTGCATAACTTTTCAATCAGTCAATTCACACACGGCTTTATGTTTCTGTGTGCCCACAGTTTCCCTGTGCCCACTGTTTCTCTGTGCATAACGCTCCTCTGTGCCCAGTGTTCCTCTGTGCCTACTGGCCCTCTGTGCCCACTCTTCCTCTGTGCCCTATGTTCCCCTGTGCTTTCAGTTCCTCTGTGCCCAATGTTCCTCTCTGCGCCCACTGTTACTTTATCCCCTCTGTTCCTCTGTGCCCACCGTTCCTTTGTGCCTACAGTTCTCCTGTGCACACTTTTTGTCTGTGCTTCCTGTTCCTCTGTGGCCACTGTCCCACTTTGCCCACTGTTCTTCTGTCCTTACTGTTCCTTTGTGCCCACAGTTCCTGCGTGCACTCTGTACCTGTGCCCAATGTCCCTCTGTGCCTACTGTTCTTCTGTTCGCACTGTACCTCTGTGCCCACTGTTCCCCTGTGCTCACTGTTCCTCTGTGCCCACCGTTCCTCTGTGCCCACTGTTACTATGTGCCCACTGTTCCTGTGTGCCCACTGTTCCTTTGTGCCCACCATTCCTCTGTACCCACTGTACCTCTGTGCCCACTGTTCCTCTATGCCCACTGCACCTCTGTGCCCACTGTTCCTCTGTGCCCACTGTACCTCTGTGCCAAGTGTTCCTTTGTGCCCACTGCACCTCTGTGCCCACTGTTCCTGTGTGCCCACTGTTCCTTTGTGCCCACTGTACCTCCGTGCCCACTGTTCTTCTGTGCACACTGTATCTCAGTGCCCACTGTTTGTCTGCACCCACTTTACCTCTCTCCCCACTGTTCCTGTGCCCACAATTCCTGTGTGCCCATTGTTCCAGTGCGCCCACTGTACCTCTCAGAGCACTGTTCCTGTGTGCCCACTGTTCTTTTGTGCCCACTGTACCTCTGTGCCCATTGTTCCTCTGTACCCTCTGTCTCTGTCCCTCTGTACCCTTTGCTGCTCTCTGCCACTGCACGTCTGTGCCCACTGCACCTCTGTGCCTGCTTTTCCTCTGTGCCCACTTTTCCCCTGTACCAACTCTACCTCTGTGCCCACTGCACCTCTGTGCTCACTTTACCTCTGTGCCCACTGTTCCTCTGTGCCCACTGTACCTCTGTGCCCGCTGTTCCTCTGTGACCACTGTTCCCCTGTACCCACTGTACCTCTGCCCATTGTTTCTTTGTGCCCATTGCTCCTCTGTGCTCACTGGACCTCTGTGCCCACTGTTTCTCTCTGCCCACTGTTCCTCTGTACACACAGTACCTCTGTGCCCACTGTTCCTCTGTGCACACTGTATCTCAGTGCCCACTGTTTCTCTGCACCCACTTTACCTCTGTGGCCACAATTCCTGTGTGCCCATTGTTCCTGTGCGCCCACTGTACCTCTGTGCCCAGTGTAAGCAGGAATATAAGTGGACCGGTAGATCAGCTTTGGAAAGACTGCTCAACATGGATGAAAACAGTGCATAACTTTTCAATCAGTCAATTCACACAGGGCTTTATGTTCCTGTGTTCCCACAGTTTCCCTGTGCCCACTGTTCCTCTGTGCATAACGCTCCTCTGTGCCCAGTGTTCCTCTGTGCCTACTGGCCCTCTGTGCCCACTCTTCCTCTGTGCCCACTGTACCTCTGTGCCCGCTGTTCCTCTGTGACCACTGTTCCCCTGTACCCATTGTACCTCTGCCCATTGTTTCTTTGTGCCCAATGCTCCTCTGTGCTCACTGGACCTCTGTGCCCACTGTTTCTCTCTGCC
This sequence comes from Pachyseris speciosa, assembly GCA_016490735.1. NCBI lineage: Eukaryota > Metazoa > Cnidaria > Anthozoa > Scleractinia > Pachyseridae > Pachyseris > Pachyseris speciosa. The sequence goes on along the minus strand of JAEMWC010000183.1, from coordinate 131,063 downwards.
CACTGTTCCTCTGTACGCACTGTACCTCTGTGCCCACTGTTCCTCTGTACCCACTGTACCTCTGTGCCTACTGTTCCTCTGTGCCACTGCACTTTTGTGCCTACTGTACCTGTTTGCCCAGTATTCCTTTGTGCCCACTGCTCTTCTGTGCCCAATGTTTCTCTGTGGCCACTATTGCTACTTACCCACTGTACCTCTATGCCCACTGTTCCTCTCTGCACACTGTATCTCAGTGCCCACTGTTCCTGTGTGCTTACTGTTCCTGTGTGCCCACTGTTCCTGTGTGCCCACTGTTCCTTTGTGCCCACTGTACCTCTTTACCCACTGTTCCTCTGTACCCACTGTACCCCTGTACCCACTGTTCCTCTGTGCCCACTGCACGTCTGTGCCCACTGCACATCTGTGCCCGCTTTTCCTCTGTGCCCACTGTTCCCCTGTACCTACTGTACCTCTGTGTCCAGTTTCTTTGTGCCCACTGCACCTCTGTGCTCACTGACATCTGTGCACACTGTTCCTCTTTGCCCACTGTTGCTGTGCCCACTGCACCTCTGTGCTCACTGTACTTCTGTGCCTACTGTTCCTCTGTTCCTACTGTTCCTCTTTACCCACTGTACCTCTGTGCACACTGTATCTCAGTGCCCACTGTTTCTCTGCACCCACTTTACCTCTGTGCCTACTGTTCCTGTGCCCACAATTCCTGTGTGCCCAGTGTTCCATTGCGCCCACTGTACCTCTGTGCCCAGTGTTCCTCTGTGCCCACTGTTCCTACGTGGTTACCGTTGCTCTGTGCTTATTTTACCTCTGTGCCTGTTATTCCTCTGTGTCCACTGTATCGCACTGCCCACTTTACCTCTGTGCACAATGATCTTCTGTGCTTACTGTTCCCCTGTGCACACTGTATCTCTGTGCCAACAGCACTTAGATACTTACTGATGGCGGTTACTTTTAATATGTTACTCTTAGATAATGGTTAACAATTTCAGGTCCCGGTATATGAGAGACTAGCCTTTCTGCAAGAATCGAGTAACGAGGATCGAGTTGAGTTTCGAGTGAATCAAGTCTCACTTCTCGACTCGATCCTTGATACTCGATTCTCGCAAGGATCGAGTCGAGACTGTCAACTTACTTTGAACCAGTACTGTACATGTACAAGGTGACGCTAAAATGTAATTTAAAACATACACTGTAGCACTTAAGTGGAAACCAAAAGCGCTTAGCGTTAATGTTTATGGTACCAGAGCTGTTCAGTATTTGGAGTGAAGTGAGAAAACAGTCATCATGGAATAGTTAAGAGAACAAGCTGAAAAGTGTATGTTCCATATCGTTTTACAGTTATCATTGCAAGATACACCCACGTTTAGGGAGATGATGAGAATCAACTAACCCGGATAAGTTCTCAGAAATTTTTAACGCTATTGAACCAGACATCTGCAAAGAGAGCACGAAAATAGCAACTATTGATTGGCTAGCAGGGTGAACGTGACTTGCATCAGGATACAGCTTTGTTGGAAGAGCGGCAAAACACTACAACATGTTTTTCAGTGAGCAGAATTGTTATGTGTAATGTTTGATCAAAAACAAACTCTATCCAACACTTGATCCAGCAAAAATTGTTTGATAAACATCATCCAACATGGGCGGCCAAACGGTCAAACAATGTTGCAACGTTAAATCCAACTTTGTTCAATAGTTCGACCAGGGCTTAAAAGAAATCACAAGCCCATCATGCTGATGTGATCTTTTTTATGTTATACTGGATTAAGGTTGCATGAGGTGGAACAAAAATTCCGAAGACGACAAAAGGTTCAAATATGGTCACATTCCATCATCATGCTATGTTACAGAAAGTTGTCACCTTAAAAGGTTTTACTTTTTTTTGCAGCTTGATCATACACTGTAAAGATGTCTGCCATATACTGCACACGTAACTACATGTACATGACTGTATTCAGCCTGAAGATTAAAAAAAATGGATGTCAAGGCCAACTATACACTGTACTGTACAGTTCAGAAACCAGAATGAAAATCTGAGCTTTTAAAATATTGAAAAAGATGTGCATGTTAACACAATACAAAATTAATTGTTACATTGGCCAGGCTGAAAGATTCAAAGATTCAAATCTTTTAAAGTGCCAGAGGATGATTACTGTGATGATCTCCCAAACAATATTGTTACATGTAGATGGTCTTGGTGTAGGTCTCTTGAAAACTTGATCTACTTTTTAAGTGTTACAAGCCATGATGGCAGGCCTATTATTTTTTTTGTATGCTCAAGCATGTCAACACTGTGTCTTAACCTTCCCATGACCAAGCATCATTGCAGTCTGCAGGGACAAACTTAAGGGAGATTTTTTTAAAGGATTGGTGTTAATGCTGCAATGGCACATGCATATATGGTTGGGCTTAGGAGTTTTAGGCTTGTGCCATGAACAAGAAGCCATCTTGAATGTTACTCTTTATTACACACAACAACTAGACAATCATACAGTCTGTAGGTATGAAAAACACCCCAGCAGTAATGAAATTTCAGAAATGTAGGAGAATACACTGTAATTATGGTCTTCATCGACATTCTCATTACAAGCCATAAACTAAAGCTTGTTAAATGACTAATTATTGTAAAAGTTAAAAAAAAAAAGGCAAAAAGCAGTGAACATACAGCCTGTACCACCTTATGATGCAAAAAATAACTTTAATTATTTTAGATAGTTCCACTTGCCTTTGATCTGCTCGCATACAGTGATGGTCTCACTGACAGTTGTAATACTTAGGTGAGCTATCACTACAGTATGTAAAAGGAGGCAAATGCCATAGAATACTCAGTAGCTGTTTAGCACAACTATTGCAAAACAAAAGTAAGGCTCCAATCATTTCAAATAAAATCAAGCAGGATAGAGATTTGTTTTACCACCCCAAATACTTGTTATGGAAATAAAAACAGCCTTTTAAGGTCAATTGTACATGATACACAGTAAATAAAGCAAGCCAACTAATTTAATTGACATAATTATTACTGTATACTGTGATTGGGATAAAAATATATACAACTATAAATTAGCTTTGTCTCTATTTCTTTTCTCATTGTAAAAAAGTCAGGTCACTGATATGAAATCAGGCAGACTTTATTGGACGGCAGCTGTGGCCAGCATTAATTCTGTACCACATTATTTTTTTGTCAAGTTAGGGTTAACAGAATTAATAGTTGCATTACCACAACAGTAGGCACTTCTGTGAAGATGTGAACACTCAAACTAAAAGATCCATCTTCAGCCTTGATGCATTACAGGGCTGTACACGCCATGACCAATAATTCATGAATTTCGTGTGACATGAAATTCCTTAGACCTTTGAAGCCCTTGAATTATCCCACAATTAATGGCCACAAATATGTTTTCTGTTTATTCTTCTTCATTTTTCTTTTATTACTTTGGGAAAGTTTTGTATATCTATTTGTAAATTTTGGCCCGTTTAAAGTCAGAAGAGTCAAGTGTGGCTACATGGTAATGGCCAATTCATACAGCATTGTTTTTTATCAAATTTAGAGTACTTACATCTACTGTACCAAGAAAATGAGGTTTCATGTTGGGTGCTTTTTACCTTGAAGTTTCCACCAATTCACTGAGCTTGTTGGGGCCAACTTACTGCAATTTGGAAAACTGATTTGATGATGAGTAAATTGTGTATAATTATGTCTGGATAACTGTTTTCCTGATGTTTGATGTTTTTACTTCAAGGTCAGTTTGCATAATGGACTGTGGCTCGGCTCCACTCTTCTGTGTAAATTCAATGTGACTTGTCATCGTGTCTCTTTATGAACTGCAATTTTCATGCCCCATTGGGCATTCTACCATTGTCTAAACTGAGTGATAATTTCTCTTTCTTGCTGAGATCTCTGTGATGAGGTCTACACTGCTGTGATGCTTTGTTTCGCTCCTACAGCTGTATGCTTTAGTGTAGAGCTAAATGTTTCCTTCCTTTAACAACAGCGCCATTTCAAAACAAAAACAGATGCCAACATTGGATTGAGGGAAAAAAATAGGCCTTTAAATTGAAAAGATAATTTCAAAAGATGTCCACACAGTTCCATACATAATTAAAATACAATCATTGCATTACTGTTGTGCTAACCCTGCCACCCGAAACAGAGTTTGGGTCTTAAGTGTAAACATAATTAGTGGATGGGACTTTGTGGAGTCTTGCCATCCAATTTAGAGACACTTGGAAAGCAAAAATTTATAATTGAGTTTAAGTACACGTCATGTACATTAATTTATGATCACACCAAAAGCTCACTTTGCCACCAACTACAGGTAAATCAATAGATCTAATCAAGTGTAAGCCAGTTGAGCACCTTGTTTGCCGCAATTTTAGCAACGATTCCTTAACTGCACATGCAGTAAGCTTAACCCTTGCTTGTATTTAGAACAAACACGGTAATGAATTAGCAAGATAGCATAATTTTATACAGCTGCACGTACTACTGTAGTTATGCAATGCTTCCGAGTGGTATATACTGTACCATGGAAAATACCACTAGTCACTTGTATTTTCTTCGTATAGTAAGCTACTTGAGATACATACACCCAGCCAGTACTATATGTTGGAAATATTACAGTCTAAAAATGGCCAATAAGCTTACCTTTGAAATCTACAGCAGACCAAGGCAACCATCACTGAACATGAAGACCAAAACTTGAACCAACAGCACTCGATTACCGTAGAAGAAGCTTGCTAACCGATCGCATATACGTTGTAAAACTATTAAATTCCATTATCCTAAGATCTTGAGGTAAAAAGCCATTCGAACTGGGAGAAATTCTTCCCAAACTATCTTTGAAACGGGCGCCAAAACTACGAATAGCCTACCGGGAAATTACCGTGAATGAACTCGTTTGCGCATGCCCAAGTCTAACCCAACTCCCTCGAACTCCCTCTCGGTCAGAAAATAATAAAGAACAATAGTACGCAATTTCAAACCATTTACATACCTCTGGTGAAGGGCTAAGCCCAAAAAGTATGGTTTGCCTTTCAAACGACTCTTTAATAATTTAGAACTTATATAGTTCTAAATTATTAAAGAGTCGTTTGAAAGACAAACCATACTTTTTGGGCTTAGCCCTTCACCTTTGGCACTTTACGACCTTTCGTTTTCTAACACTTTGCCTCTCGGCCAAATGGCCAATGCCTATGGCGCCCGAAAGGGAAATCAGCCCAGCCGCTCGGGAAGCAAAAACTTCGCGAGTAAAAAGTTTTGAGGCCGTCCTTCTTTGCCGCGCGTACTGCTTGCAATTTAAGTTTGAAAATCACACAGGAAATTTTCTTTCACATTGTATACAATAATGATTTCTGTTCATCCCTTTTCCTGCGTAAGTCATGCAGTAATTTGGTCACAGAAGTTTTCCCGCCCTCAAAGGCGACGCAGAAAAAACCAGTGCTGGTAATGAAAATCCTACTCAAAGGCATTCCGTTATTGTCTGTTACGAGTAGTACAAGTGTTTTTCTCTTACAAGTTTCCCGTCGTATCCGCCTTGCGGAAACGAACAGGTATCCGCTATATTTTCAAATAACGGAAACGCATTAGTTCACCTTGTGAAATGTGTAAAGACCCTGGAGCAAAGTTGATTGCTATGTGTTAAGTTTTTCCTTCTTGTAATCAATCGAGGCATTTTTTGCATAGAGATGAAAATGAATGGCAAGCAAAGTTGTTTGTGAAAAAATGTTTGCTATAGAAGCTCAAGTAAACTAACGCAAATTTGGAACATATGTCACAAGGAAAAGAGGAGTCCCATTTGACCGTATTTACAGTCATAAATTCACCGTATAGTTGCAGCGCGAACCCATCCGGCTTGTTGATTTGAATTACCGTAATGAAACTACAAACAAACGCTGTTGAAATCCAACCCAAAAGACGAAAGCCGCACACTACCCTTTTGGAGTTATAATAACAACAGTGGTAACTCCACCTTGCGTAGTTAACCCCCGCATCATGGGGGTTATGTCCTGCTTGTGTCAATTTACAGAGATTTTAAAATACTATACCTGTGTCGATTTACAGAGATTTTAGTGGATAAAATAACCATAGAAAATCTTTGTAAATGTCAAATTTACAAACATTCTTCAGAGATTTTGTTAAGTCTGTAAATTTTTCAGTGTTCCTTCTTATTTCAGCAGTTAAATTTCATAATCATTTCATAAACGTTCTAAAAAGGAATATCACAAAACGTGTATAAAATATCTATAAAAATGATTTTCCAGATATTTTGTTTGCCATATATAAAAGTAGGTCAGATTTGAACTCTCATAAAAAGTCTGTAAATTTAAGATTCACAGACATCTCATTAACTCTGTAAATGGTCCAGATTTTCCAGTGAATATGAAAAGGTTCTGGACAAGTGTAAACTTGAGTTAGAAAAATTTTTGGACGAGAAAGCCAATGGATTAATTGTGCGTTCAAGGGTGAGATGGCTTGAACATGGGGAAAAGAGTACAAAGTACTTTTTAAGTTTGGAGAAAAGAAACCATACGAGGAAACATATTGGCAAACTTTGTTTTAGTGGAGTTATCACTACCAACTATGAAAAAATATTAGATTCGTCTTCAAAATATTATAAAAATCTGTATAGTAGGAAAATTAATACCGTACAGCCTGACAGGTTGGAACACTTTCTTGATCAAGTGAGCATACCAAAATTGTCTGAGGAAGAAAGGCTGAGTTGTGAAGGGCGAATAACTATTGAAGAATGTGTCAAAGCACTGGATACTTTTGAAAATGGAAAGGCTGCTGGTAATGACGGTATACCTGCCGAGTTTTACAAAACGTTTTGGAGTTCTGTAGGTGAGCTCATGACAGATGCTTTTAACACCTCTTTTGACTTAGGAGAAATGTCAAATTCACAAAAACAAGCAATTATTACATTAACTGATAAGAAAGGTAAATATCGAATGTATTTGGAAAACTGGAAACCGACTTTTTCAGTTAATGCTGACTCCAAGCTTGCTCAACAGAGCTCAACAGCTTGCTCAACAGAGTTGAAAGGGTCCTTCCGCGAATAATCCACCATAATCAACCCAGTTTTACCAAGGGTAGATTCATTGGAGAGGTGACTCGCTTAATTCTCGATATTATCGATCATACTGAATCGTCTAAGCTATCTGGTATTCTACTGTTTATAGATTTTGAAAAAGCCTTTGACTCTATTGAATGGGACTTTCTTTATCAATCATTAAAGGCCTTCAATTTTGGTCTTACCCTAAAAAGATGGATTAAAACCTTCTATAATAATGTCTCGAGTTGCGTTATAAATAATGGGTTATTTTCCGGGGCCCCTTATGTTAGAAAGAGGTGTAAGGCAAGGCGACCCAATGTCACCCTATTTATTTGTTGTGGCAACTGAAATTTTTACTATATCTCTAAGGTCAAATGAGCATGTTGAGGGCATAAAAATCGATCTTGTATGCTGATGATATGACTGCTACTCTGGCGAACATCTCCTCTGTCGAAACCTTCATGCAAATCCTGAATGATTTTGAAAGATGCTCTGGTTTAAAAATGAATATTTCCAAAACTAAAGCGATGTGGATTGGGGCATGGAAGAATTCATTAGAGAAACCTCTGGGCCTTGAGTGGTGCACTGGAGTTAAAACGCTAGGAATTTATTTCTCGTGTGATCAAGGTCAAATCGTAAAACACAATTTTGATGAAAGATAAGGTGACATTCAAAAAACGATCAACCTATGGAGTTTAAGGGGTTTATTCTTGTTTGGCAAAGTGACCATTATAAAATCGTTCCTTATACCAAAGCTGTTATATGTTTCTACAATAATTGAAACTCCGCAAGAAATTATTAAACAGATGGAGAGGATGATATATATTTTTTTGTGGAAAGGTCCAGATAAAGTGACTAGACTTTCCGTCATTAATTCGCTGAAGAACGGTGGCTTGAATCTTACGGATCTTGCAACCCAAATCAAAGCCTTAAGGCTGTCCTGGATTCCACGGGTTCTTGATGAGCGGGTAGGTCCATGGAAGTCATATTTTGCATTTCATTTGAAAAAATATGGAGGGACTCTGCTATTGAAATGTAATTATGATGTAAGGGATCTTAATTTACGCTTATTTTACGCTGATTGTATCAGCAGTTACTTGTTTGGTGGGCAGATTTTAGAAATGCCTTTCTGATATTCATTATGCCCACTATATGTAATTCGGAACAATCTCTGAAGACATAAAAATTGATAACAAACCTGTTTTCTATTAAAGAATATGCAGACTGTCGAATTCTTTATTGAAGTGATCTATTATTTAGTTTGGATAATGTACGCGCTTTTGAATACCTAAAGAATACAGGGCTTGATTCCAATTTTTTTTTTGACATGGTCTGCCTTACGGTTGTCTGATCCTCAGGATAAGATATCTTCCTTCCCCCGGAGGAATTTGATCCTATGACTTTTAAATATAATAATGCAGAATTCGACACGTACTCAGCTAAATCAAAACAGTTGTATTCAATGCTGATTGTTAATAAAGCTAAACATCCAAATAGATTGAAAACTCTATCAGCCGACTTGGAAGTTTCAAACCCGTTGCAGGAAGTGTTCTTGATTCTCTATAATGCTGCAGGTGAAACTTATGTCAGGTCTTTTCAATATAAATTATTAAATAACATCGCGTTTACAAATGTCAAACTATTCAAAATTGGGTCAGAGAAGTGTTCCTTTTGCGCAATTTACAAAGAAGACCTATACCATCTCTTTTATGACTGCTCCTATGTGCGTGATTTTTGGAACAGATTTTGCATCTGGTGGTTTAATCTTCAGAGTGAAAATTTCAGCTTATCTTTAAAAGATGTTATATTTGGCATTTGAAATGGAAATGATCTACTAAATGATCTGATAATTCTTGGTAAATTTTGCATATGGGGCTGTAGAAGAAATAAATCATCTCCAAAGTTTAATTTGTTTCTATATAAAGTAGAAGTTAAGCAGGAGACTGAAAGACTTATTGTCTCAAGAAATAGGAAACTTCAAGATTTTTGGAAAAGATGGGAACCATTATTATAATATGTAGATATATTTTTGTGATACTACGCAGGGAGAATATGTGGTTGGCTCATTCAGAATCTGTATATTTTATTTTTGTTATTAAGTAACGTTAGCTTCAAATCTAATTGAAGGATTTACATCGTGTTTGTGATCTGTTGTGCCGTCTACTTCTATAAAATTTATATTGTAAGTAGTGTCTTTTGTTAAGTGTTAAATATTTTCAATTAAATATTAAAGTACTAATTGTAATAGAGGCATCATTGTAAGTAATGCAAGTGTTGTACGTAGTGTTAGTACTGTAATGTTGTATGTAGGTTTAAAAGAAAGTTAATAAAAACAATTGCTACGGAAAAAATACATTAAAAGGTTTAAGAGAACGAGTTCTAACTTTAGAGACATCACTTGGGACCTGAGGAACATTGATTCTCAACATACTGTTAAACACGTGCCAAATTACCCTACTTCAATTTAAATATACCCCTTCTAGAAAACTATTTTTTTTTCTTTGAAATTTTGGGTGATTTTGAATATCCACCCCTCTCGGGAGGTAATTTATGTTAAGGGTGGGAATTGGAAACTATAGTTGTCTTCTGAAAGATGAATTATTACCGAGGCTAACTCTACCCTGCAGGCAGCACTCATTCTTTGTAATTTGATTCACGATCCTAGTAAATTTGCTGGGCTAGACCTTACGTGGCTTAAATATTTCTCCTTTGCAGTTACTTATTATTGGTTGTTGGATAGCTTCAACTATTCTGAATATCCCGGGATTCTTCATGTTAAAGTACAAAAAGCATACAAACTTTTACGTGGCCCCTAAACAATGGATTGATATGGCTTTCAACATTATGTGGTATGACTATACTATTACATCTTCAAAATTAATGGCTGGCGTATACTCTAGAGTTGTGTACACTTTGTGGTTCAAGCGTCAAGATGATAACGTACTCACACGTGAACAGCAGGTACGAGTTACCACATTAATCCGCAGCGCTATCAAATGTTATAGTAGCATCGAAATCAAAGAGGCACTGGCTTTTACCATTTACTCAATACATTACAGCAGAATATAAACGATCAAAAAGTAATAGCTTCAGTTTGAACTTACACCTCAATAGTAACGGGTACGCGCAAGCAAATTAATCTGTACCTCTGTTCTGTCACAGTTTCATCGAAATCAAACAAGTAGTGGCTTTTTCCATTTACTGTATACTATATTCCAAATCATGGGTTGGTTTTACTTAGTTTACAACAGTAAATGACTGAACAATTTACCAAAAAATCATTTTCATCATGAAATTTACCCAACAAAACGTCCTAAAGTGATATTTAAAAAGCCCTCCTTAACGTTGCTGATTTCCATGATAGCGTGGCCGCTGACCAAACGTGCCTGTCAAAATTATTAAGGGACCTTGCTTCCCGTGTCTCTTCCCGATGCTACGGCTTTGCCAATACAAAATTTAGCCTTGTGGTAAAATGATATAGGTTTTCGATTGACTTAACTTTAAAACTGAAAAGAAAAAAGTTTAAATGAAAAGTTAAAAAATAACGTTCTGGATTTATAGAACACATTATATCGCGTTTTTTTTAACTAGTGAAGGATACTTTCATTCCAAAATATATAACACTTCCACCGAATTTCTTTTAAAGAGTTCCGGGATTCAAGAGTTAAAGGCCGAAACTTTTCACATGAGATTTGTCTCTTTTTGCCCCCTCCCCACTCTAGAATATTCATTTTTTACACCCTTAATGATTTGCAGTAAGAGAGGAATGTCAGGATTTATTGGAATCGTGTCCGGCGCCATTTCGTTAATCAGGAAGGCTGAAATTGATTTTGTATCTGGCTTGAAACTAGCATTTGTATTATAAGTTGGTAAAGTAAGACCATTCAGGTGACTGTAGTCCTGAAAACCACTGTTGATGGTGACAGCTATCGCCGTTTCGACCAACTGAGCAAAATTCATCGTCAAATGTCACGACTGTGAGAGCGATTAAATAAGCTAACAACTTATCTCTTCAAGTCGATGTAAACTGGAGATAAACGTAATCAAATATAACCGTTCTGAAAAAGAATATTCTTCTGTTCACTGGTTGTGTTGAGGGTTTGGAAGCGAGTCATATTGATGGTTTTCACCGCCAGTGCCATCTTTGGAGTCTGCTAGGCCTCTGACATCAAAGTACACGGCTTAGAGGTCATTGGCTTTTACAACCTCAGTCATTATGCCATTCCCTTTGCTCACACAATGCTCATGGTCAATGCCGCCGTGAACCTTTTGCATATTCCCTCATAAGCCGGCCGTTCAGAACGCAAATGAAGGAAATATTATACGGTTCACCATGTTCAACTTCTGCCAGGATTCGATCCCCGAGGAATCATCACGACATCGAGATGGCTAACCTGACAATTCAGCCGATTTCTCGACAAAGCAAGAGAGATTCTACCACGTAATTCAGTTGAGGTTGACCACCCCTGGGCCCACTGGAACTTGCTAAATATCCCGTTCTGCAATGCCGTTAAATGCAACAACATCTTTGGATGCAATATTATTATATACATAATGAGATTTACTCACAGTTTTCTTCATAAGAAAACCCGCTTTTAGCGAAATGGCTTTCTCACACGTGCCTGAAGCGTTTCGTTCAATGAGGAGCGACTTGTCAAAGCATACCACTGATTTAATTCAACAATTCTAAGTCCCTTGTGTGCTAAGCCGTCATAGCAAGAAAACTTTCGTACCAAAAGTACAAAAATACTTCTATTTTTAACAATGGCTCAAGGATCCATGAGATTTGAGTATTTAGAAAAGTCATTGTTAAGTAATTATTAATCATTGTTAAGTTATTGTTAAGTAATTGTTCTTCGACTATAAATTTTGTATGACGAAGTTCCCAGTGATAATCAACTAATGATTTCATGTGACTTTTATGGTTTGCGCTGCCACACACCACCTCGATGCCAATCCTAAGTGAAAGGACTGCTGTTGCGGTTATTACTATTGTTTTGCCCCTGTCTCAACTGGTTTGCACTAAGGCACTCCGCTATTTAGCTTAATGTCCTAATATTTTTCTCCCCTCTCACCGTCTTATTGGTAGCTTTGTCACACAATCCTCACATATTATGGTAGCAGAACTATTGCACTCAATGACATAATGTTATGTTAATTTTGTTGATTCTTCTATTATAATACTTATTAATGTAATGTTTAATAAGTGAGCAGGAGTGTTTTATCAAGTTTAAAACACGAGGCGCAGCCAAGTATTTTAGTTCTTGATTATTCACGAATTGCGAATTTATTGAACGGCTTAAAAATCGTTACTGTACATCTATCCATTGCTACACTAAAATTTAGATTTTGGGTTGTTTTTGTCGAGAGAATCGATTGTAAAATTTAGCCGTGTCCTTATCAGATATAAAGACACTCATTAAAAACGAATTTTCTGTTGTATTTCCTTTATGAATTATTAATGCATTTTTTTAGATACAGTATATAATACCGCTATCATAAAGTAGTGATACTTGAAAACTCATTAAAATAGTTTTGTGGTAGAGATACACACCCTTAGTTGAACTTTCCACCAGAGTAAGTGCCACGCTGAGAAGTAGGTCCGAATCTCACTAAGATGGTGACATCATAAAATCTGACCGATCGTCCTCCCAGAACGGCACCCCTCTTCTATCCCTGCCCATGTTGCATTATAACATAGGTTCCTTAAGAGACACCCGTACTCTAATTGGCTCCGTCTTACGTGCCACCAACGTTTTGCAACGATATTTTTCTTCCCAGAAAACATTAAAGAGGGGTAAATTAATGGGATATTGACTGTAGCTCATTAAAACAATGCAGTTGAATCTCTTATCAGCGTGTGCAGGAATACATTAACGGTAGGAGTTGGTTGTGGAGGTGGAAGTGGAAGTGGTGGTGGAGGTATTACAGGTGAAAGAGGTAATGGTGGAATAAATGGAATGAAGAAAAGTAGGACGGAAACAACAGAAATCAGGAGGAGGAGGAGGGAAAGAAATAGAAACGAGGAGGAGGAAAGGAGGAGGAGGAAGAGCAAAGAAATGAGGTGGAGAATGTTATGTTCTCTGTTCTGCACTCTTTATTTAACTGATCAACAAGTAGTATTACAGCGTGTACAAAATGCAGCAGCAAGACTTATTCTAGGCATCGGGAAGTTTTCTGACATTACACCTGCGCTGTACGAGCTGCACTGGCTGCCGGTTTCTTTGCGTACTGATTAAGAGATTTTACTTTTGTCTTTTAAATGTATTTATGGCCTAGCGCCAACTTATCTTAGCGATCTTATTAGTCTACTGGTAGGCTCTTATTGGACCATCCAAAGGGAAAGATGCTTACAAAATTGGGAGCAAGATCATTTTCAGCAGCAGCTCCGATACTGTAACCGTTCACGAAGATACTGTACTTCAGGACTACGACGCTCGGCTATAATCAAAACTCTTTAACCTTTATTGTCGACACGACTCTGTCACAGCGACCTCCATACAACTTCCGCAACCTTAGGTCTGTAACTGCGATGCGACGACTATAAAAACCGTACAATAAGTCTTCAAACCGAGGTAAATAAACTCCTTTAAAACGCCAAGGTTCGACCTTGTTCGGGACAGTAAACTTCTAGCACAAAAAGCAAACATGTGACTACTATCCGTGCGAAAACTGGCGCCTAGTGCACAGGGTACCTAAACTCAAAAACTAATGCGGTAGCATGAACATGGCTCCTCTAAAATGTTCATCATTTTAAACGAAACAGTTTGCTTTGTTAATGATTCAGTAGTTTAACTCTGCAATGTTCTGGTTTCATGTTTCTGATTCAGCAATTGGCTCCTCTGGCTCCTCGTCGGGGAAGCTCGGTCTCCCGTCAGATCTCTCAAGTAACAACACAAGCTTGTTGATGGGTCTCTCCAACACTGATCCACTGGAGGATTGGACAGTCACCGATCTTACTTGACCTTGATCGTCCTGATGTACAGCGACGATCTTAGCCATGGGCCACTTGTTTCTGCAAACACTGTTGTCCTTCAAGAGAACAATATCACCTTCAGCGAAATTTCTTCTCTGCCGTGTCCACTTCCACCTTGTGTGCAACCTTTGCAAGTACTCCTTGCTCCATCTGTTCCAGAACGCATTTGCAATATGCTGAACGCGTCTCCAGCGTCGTTTACAATAGACATCTTCCCGTTGAAATCTCCCAGGAGGTGGCAGAATGAACTTTGTCTTGCCGGTGAGAAGTGTGTTAGGGGTTAGCGGTGGCCCTGACAGCGGATCACTCAAGGTCTCGACAGTGAGCGGGCGTCCGTTGACAACAGTTTCGACTCCGCACAACAGAGTACATAACGACTTGTCGTCTAGGCAGTGGCCATGTTCCTTCATAAGTGCTGCCATGATGTTCCGTACAGACCGTATTTGCCTTTCCCTTACTCCTCCAATATTGCTTGCCGAGGCAGGGTTTCTGATCCATCGGTGCCCTGTTCGAGGAGTTGTCTTTCGATCTTTTCGTCATCCATTTCTTGCGGAGCTCTTTTCAACTCCTTTTCAGCCCCAATGAAGTTGGTGCCTTGGTGACTGCGAATTTCTTTGACAGGTCCTCTGCGGCTGATGAAGCGCCTCAGTGTTTGCAAGAATGAATCTGTTTCCATGGAGTGTGATACTTCAATGTGGATCGCGCGACTGTCCATGCATGTAAATAATGCACCGTATATCTTAACTTCCTTCCAGGCCTGTTTAACATACCAAGCACCGAAATAGTCAATTCCACAGTATGAAAGTGGTGGTCCTGGCTCAAGGCGCGAGTTTGCGATATTAGCCATTTTCTGCTCTCCAACCGTACCACGAAGGTAACGACATCCAACACATCTTGAGATGAAGGATCTGACCGCTGCATTTCCGTTTATAATCCAGTAACCATTTGACCGTAGGTGATTCAAAGTGAGACCCCTTCCGCTGTGTTGAGTTTTCTCATGGGCATGGCGATGATCAGTCTTGTGATGTGACCTGACGTTGGTAGAATGACTGGATTCTTGAGGTCATCTAACAGGTTAGCTTTCCTCATCCGTCCACTGACCATAAGTACCTCATTGGAATCCAAGAACGGATCAAGCGCGTTAAGGCTGCTATTCTTCTTCTGAACACCTTTCCTCTCCTTAACAGACTGACGACGCCCACATGCATCCTTGGATTGGGTTTGGTGGTCCTTCAAAACCTTAACATCTTTCTCAAAGGCATCAGCTTGCACGAGCTTGATTATCTACATTTCCGCTTCCTCTAGGTCTCTCACCACAAGGGATGCTGTGCTAGAACCTTCTTTATCTCCTTGAATCAGTCTGTTCTCCTGAAGGGTTTCATTTACTGGGGGTTTCTTAGCAGCCTTGGTGATCATCAACTTCAACTGCTGTTTGGATTTCATACAGAGTGCTATTGCAGTCTTCAACCTTTGACAGCTAGAGAATCTTTCAAATCTGTTCAAGATATTTTGTCTTCCTTCGACTACCATGGCATTGCCGGTGACCTTTCTGACGTCTGGGGAACTGGGATCGACCTCGTCTTTGTACAATGCTTGTTGAGGCCAATGATCTTCTGTTTGCCACAAGAATTCTGGACCTTTAATGCACTGTGACTTCTGCACAAAGTTCTTAGCATTCAGCCCTCTTGAATCTTCGTCTGCTGGGTTGGATGTAGACTCTACGTGCCGCCTTTGCGCGGGTGAAGTATGATCATGGATAAACTGCAGTCTATTTGCAACATGGAACAAACTTGGAATCTTCGAGTCTGAGATAGGAGCATTGACCATATCCAGCTTGTGACGCGTCAGACATACTGTGCAGCTGTACTGTAACAATTCTTCTAAAAATGGGAGGTTTGAAGCTTCTTGGAATGTCAAGTTGCTGTAGAATTGGTAACTGACTTCTCCAACTTTTCCCACCTGGCGAGAACTTCTCCTTCTAGTGGCTCATCCCAGCGTTTCTCATGACAGATCTCTTGGAGTATCTCCTTTCCAACAAGCACAACTGGTGCAATAAGTCCAATCGGATCGAAGATTGAACTAATGGTTGCGAGTATTCCTCTACGGGTGCAGGGCTTATCCTTTAACACTATCCTGAACTTAAGGCTGACTGACTCAATACACCATTGTACGCCTAGGGTCCTCTCGATTGGTAACTTGTCTTGACCTATATCCAGATCCTTGACTTCCTTTGCTCTATCTTCAGGCGATACTGACATCATCACCTTTCGACTGTTACTAACAAATTTCGTCAAGTTAAACCCTCCGTTCGCACACATCTTCTTAACATCTTGTATTAGTGCTATGGCTTCATCTTCGGTTGGAACTGATTTCAACACATCGTCAACATAGAAATTCTTCTTGAGGGTTTCCGCGGCTATCACGCCATAGTCTTCTTCTCCGTCTTCAGCTGCGCGTCTCAAGGGAAACTTCGAACAACCTGGAGATGAGCCCGCGCCAAACAGATGGACCGTCATACAATATTCTTGAGGTTACTGACTTAGGTCTCCATTCGGCCACCACAAGAAGCGGAGGAAATCCTGATTCCTTTTCGTGGCGTTGACTTGAAAAAACATCTTCTCTATATCTGCCATTAAGGCTACCTTCTCCTTCCTGAATTTCGTCAGCACCCCTACTAGCTTGCTCGTGAGGTAGGGCCCATGTAAAAGGTGGGCATTGAGAGACTTCCCCTTGTAACATGCTGAGCAATCAAATACCACGCGTATGTTATTTGGCCTTTGGGGATGGTAAATCCTGTGGTGAGGTAGATACCACACCTTTCCGTCTTGAGTCGTTAGCTCCTTGGATTCCACCTTTCGGGCATATTCCTTTTCAACTTTTTCCGACATGAAGCTGGTATAATCAGTACGATACTTAGCATTGGCTTGGAGCGTCTCAGACTGTGAGGGCGCTGTACTGCTTGAGAGCGGTTATTTGGAAGTTGGACGTTCTCTTCCTTAAACGGCAATGGCATTTCATATTGCTTGTCAACTCCACGAGAGATTCCATCCTCAAAAACCGGCGATCCTCCTGCGATAATGCGATCCCGTTTTCTCTTTCCGAAAAATCCAACTCGAACATTTCGTGCAACTGCTTGAGGCGTAAACTGCTCCTTGACCTTTCTCTCAGTAACAATGAGACCATTAGCATTTCCTTCCGTACTGTCCTTAACGATCTGAATTCTGTTGCAATGCACTGTTCGATTGTCCTTGTGGCTTACAGGGCCATTTATGTGCCACCCAAGCAGTGATCGTACGGCGTAGGGATCGTTTTCCTTTCCGCAAGTCCGATTAGGATCCCTATCTCAACATCTTCCATATAAGGTGGCAACTTCTCACTGACTCTCTGCAAGTGGGACCATCCTTGTAGTCTTTCGGGTCGCGGAATTTTATCACGATCAGCCGGAATTTGCTGTCTGACATAAGTCCCAGGCAGGAATATGCACGTATCAGGCTCTTGGAAATGGGAAGCCACCAAACCATAAATTGCCTTGGTATGAATTTCTTGTGTGCCATGCATCGTGGTGAGCAAACGTTTGGTGTCAATGCCTTCAATGCCAAGCCTTCGCAATGAATCTTCATTAACAAATGTTCCGCCACTGGCGTTGTCAAGCAGAGCGTAGACACCAACTTCATATCGGGATTGTCCTTGTGGTACAGCCAAACCGGAACGATACCCATATTTATCGGAGTATCACCAACCTCGGTAACATTGCAAATGGCGGAGTGGGCATTAACAGCTTGACCTTCACTCTTGCTTTCGGCATTCTCCAAGTTGTTCTGTATCCCACTCTGGGTTCTCCGTTCTTCCCTTTTCCACTCGTAATCGTGTAGTAATGTTGGGTGTTTCTTGCTGCAGGTCTGGCAGGATTTCCTACTCTTGCAGATTTCGGCGATGTGGTCAGAACTGTAACACCCAAAGCATAAGCCTTTCTCCTTGACAAAGTCTCTGTGCTCATTTCAGGGGTTTCTTGAGAACCTCAGCACACTCATCAAGGTCGTGCTTTTTGGAACACAAGGTGCAGGTGGGGAAGCGTGAGTTTCCTGCTCTTCCATCCGTTTTCAGAAAATTTGTTGTAAAGCTTGAACCTTTATCTCTCTTGGATCTTCGTTCTCCCAGCGATACTGCGATACTTCTCAGCTGTATCCATTGGTCTGATTTCTTGTTCTGAGTAGACTGGGTCTGTCGCCAAGTCAGCTTGCTCTGATACAAACTGGCAGAAATCACTGAAGCTAGCCATCCTTGCCTTGCCACTTTTAATTCTGCTGGCTCCTTCGGTCCATTTGCTTCGAAGATATCTTGGCAGCTTCTCCCATAACTGACGCAGAACGTTGGCTGTGTTCAGATCATTCATGTATTCCATCCCGGTCATAGCATTCTTTGCTTGCTCAAGAGCAATGGAAAACTCGTGTAACCCTGTTCCGTAGTTTGATTTCACAGCAGGCCAACTTGTTATTTTGGAGATGTAAGCACTTGCAATCTTGTGAGGGTCACCAAAGTGCTTCTTCAGAAGACGTCTAGCCTCTCGGTAAGAATCTCCATGCTTCATTTGTATGCAGCTCTGGATCAATTCCTTTGCCTTACCACTAGTGTACAGATCCAAGAAGTATAGTCACTCAATAGAATTATCAACTTTAGATTCTATGAGAGTTTCAAAGGCTGCTATGAATCCTGGATATGCCATAACATCTCCAAAAAACACCGGTGGCTTGTGGGTAGGTTAAGAGACCTCGTGCTTGTTGAGTGACAATCATTTCTGACAGCTCTACTTGTTTCCTCTGGACACTCAGAAAGTCTTGATAAGCAACTGCATTTTCAACAGAACTTGAATCCCTTCCAGATGCATCTGTAACCTTTTGCTTGTCTCCTCGGATTTGCATAGTGGCAGTAGGTACCCCACACTCTTCCTCTGCAGTGCAAATGTTCCTTGAAACAAAAGGCTTCGCGTCTGGGTTCATCGGAGCGGCTGTTTGAGTACTGCTACTTGTACTAAACATAGCCTCAGACGCTAGCGTTGAAGTAGTACTCACAAGAGCTGAACCTTGCACTGTTGTAGGTGACACTGTACTTAGTGAAGCAATCTTAAATGTTGCCTGGTCACTAGTCGAAATGGGCGTCGATGTAAACTTAACCTTTGTGGTTCCCAGATAGCAATTCATGCCATCACCATCTTGATCTTCCTCATACTGCTGATAAATCTTTTCTTCTACTTTGGTTTGTGCAATTTGCTGTCGAAGCTCGAGCTTTTCTGCAGACATCCTTAATGCTTGTTTCTCCTTCAAGAATGAAGCCTTAACCTCTAACGCTGCAGCTTTAGCCTTTGCTTCAATTAATTTTGACTTGGTAGATAATGTGTCTTTAGACTGTCTAAAATCAAAACGTCATCTGAAATAGTTTCATGCAGTCTAAGCGGCTAAGCGTTTCAGGCATCCTCCTAGCTTCTACGGGTCATTATCCAGTGATGATCTCCATTGCAGCTTCAGTGCAAAGTATCGACCCAAAGAGAAGCCCGCTTTGATGGGTGTTTTCGAGGTCAAGCGAATTGTCTCCAAAAAAATCCAAAAAGGCAAGACGGAGTACTTTATCGAGTGGAAGAACTACTTTCCGTCAAAAATTGGCATAAAGCTTCTTTAAACAACATACATTCAAAGCCGTATGATAACCATTAAGAACGGCACTTTGAAGGAGAAAATTCTTCCTCCTAATATTTCCTCATACAGAAAATTTTTCCCTCCAAATATTTCCTCATACAGTATTTTCTCTGAAATGGACCAAATTCAGGAAAAGAAAACGACTAAATCCACTATTCGTAACATCTCAAAAAATGTCTCCTTTATCCCATCAATGTCTCATCTACAAAAGCCATATGATAACCACTACGACACACAAGTATGAAGCACGTAAACTCTAAACAAGTATTCGTTGTCGGCCATTTTCTGGTTATTTTCTTTATTGTTTTACCATCGGGCAGCCTGATTGAATTTGAAATTTCGTGCGGACTCTACATTTAAGTCCCGGATGTGTCGCGGCATTCTGCGCGATGACTCTGGCTTTTGAGAGTTCTGGCAGGGCATCTTCGATGACTGGGATTGGATATCGTTCTCGTTTTAGAGCTTTGTTGAGGTCTTTAGGATCTATGCAAATCCGCAGTTCTCCTGATGGCTTCGTGGCTATGACGACATTGCTGACCCAGTCAGTTGGTTCGTCCACAGGTTTTGTCGCTCCTAAGCTTGTGAGCCTTTCTAACTCTTCTTCTTTAAGGGCTGACTTTAAGGCTAAGGGCACTCGTCTTGATTATGATATTGTTGGTGATATGCTTGGATCCACTTCTAAGCGCTGTATACCTGGGAGGGTACGTACCAATGTGTCCTTCGAACACATCTTCGTACTCCTTAGTCAACTGGTCAGCCGTTTTCACTGTCTTCGTTGCATTGCTCTGTGGAGTTTTAATGGCGGCTACCTGCACGGAATTCTCAGGATGTATTTCCAGGAGTCCCATGTGCTGGCTGGCTTTGGCTCCCAGAAGAGGGGTTAACTCCTCCTGAACGATAACGAACTCACCAGAATACTTCTTGTTTTTCGGGTTTCGGATCGTGACTCGTGCGACACCTTCTAGCTTTAATTCGGATTTATTCCACATTTGCAGAACCTTTTTGGTAGGCTGTATCTCTTCACGGTCTACATATTTTGCTGGTAGGACATTGACAGTTGCCCCACAGTCCACATGAAAACGAACTGGCTTCCCTTTACGGAACATTTCTACAAAATTTTTTTGCCTCACCATTCTCCGCATTTTTGACCGCTTTGATAAAATCTGTTTCTGCTAGTGTCACGCAATCGATGTAATCGGATTCGCTTGAGATTTCTTCGTATTCATCTCGTACGGAATGCAACTTGTTTGTCGAAGTACATTGACAGCATTTAGAGAAATGGTTTTCCTTACCACATGAGCTGCTCCCCAGGCAGGGCAATGTTGTCTGCCAGACCGGCGAGCTCCAACACAGAATCTACAACTCCTTTTAGGTGGCCCATTCTTGTCCGGCGATTTCCGGTCTGCGTTTCTCGTTTTGGTGCTTGAGGGGTGCTTTTTGCGAAAACTCTTGCTGTTATTTTTGACTCTCCGTACATCCTCCTTTATCGACTGACTAAGGGACTTGATCTGTGTGTTTGACGCTTCACTCGACATACAGATGTCAATGCACTTCTGCAGCGTTAATTGTTAATTGTTGTTGTTGTTGCGTCGCGGAATCCTTGATGCCCAAAACTATTCGATCCCGAATGAGAGAATCATTGAGGCAGTCGTAGAAATTACACGGTTGGGATAGGATTCTCAGTTCACCAACGTATCGGTCGATGGTTTCGCTTCTTCTTGGTCACACTTATTGAACAGGAACCGTTGAAATGCCTCGTTCGTTTTTCCGATGGCGTATCGGTCAAAGGCCGCTATGAGGCTACGTTTGTCTTCATCGGACAAATCAAAACTGTTGTATGTTTTCATGGCTTGAGGGCCTATCGAATACAGGCATAGTGCGATTTGGTATTCTTCCGTTTGTCTGCTTAGCTGTGCCACAATTTCATAATTCTTCCATTGTTGCTTGTAAAATTTCCAATTCTCGCTCTTGTTTTTCGCGGCGATGTTGAGGCCTGTTGGAGGTTGTATCGGTATGCTTTGAGATATTGGTGGTTGTGCTTCTTCTGGTGCTAACTTCCTTAAGGGCTGGTGGTGCGGTGCTTGCTTGCCCATCTGTGGCGCTCATGTTATTAGCTTTACCGCGCTGCCACCAAATTATGTTCTCTGTTCTGCACTCTTTATATAACTGATCAACAAGTATCATTACAAAAGCATAGGAGGGAAATCCGTCATGAAGAATGCACGTGTTCGGTGTCCTATTACATTACGTAAAATAAAAGAAAGAGGTGGGGGGAAATTTGGAGGAGGAGGAGGGAAAAAAGTCGGATGGAAATGTGGAGAATGAGGAGGAGATAGGGTGTATCCAAAATATTTTAAAAAGTATCAGACCGATTATACCGACATTGACTGTCGTAAATATAGAATGTGATGTCACTTTATCCGTATTCCACAGCACGGTGATAAGAATCCTCAGCATTTTATTCATGAAATACAGACCATAGGCTATGACGTCATCTGTTTCATTCAACATTGCCCTTACACTGCTGGTATATGACTTGTAAATGGGTCTACATACCGATTATGTTACCCGGTGATCTCGACGAAACTCTCAAATGACTTAATTGTATGGACTACGAAGTCGCTTCCTCCAGCTCTAACTACACCACATTGCCGCTTTTATAAAATAATTTATGTGGAGGCGAGTGCTGTTCTAAATTAAGATCGTTGGGCAATAAGCCTTAACAAATTAAGTCTTAACTACAATGGGGAGACAATAGCAGCCACATGAACTAGTTACAAAGAAAGAAATACACTCAAAGCGGAATAAAAATTGATAGGGGAGGTGGGGGGAGGAGTAGGGAGAAGAAGGTCTGAGGATCTATTCGATCCGATGGCAAGAAAACCAAGGAGGAAATGCCTTAAATGTTCAATTTATAATAGATTCCATGTTGCCGTGCATCTGTTCAGTAATAGATCAGAGATGACGTCAAAATGTGGTAAAAACAAAGACGTGGGACACGAGCCGCAAGCTAGAAACTTGTTTATTTTCAAATTTCTGGAAAAAAGTGGGTCGCGATGACGTATTCTGTGCATCTGTCATCTAATAGATCATAGCTAGGAACCAATCACAACGCGCGAACTATTCACCTTATTATATAAATAGATATGGTAGATTCGGCGCCATCACAGTTGCCTAATAAAGACCTTTAAACAGTTGGAAAAGGAAAAAAATGGATCTCTTATAACCTGTGGCAACACCTGCGAGGTAGTAAATACAGGTTCCGGTTGTCTGCGGCAGTTTGGCCAAAACTAAAGCATTGAAGAACAACATCTTTAACGCTTCATTTCCCATGTAAGAAGAAATCTAAGCTATGTCATATACTATTGACAAGTAGGTATAATTTTGTGGGAACTTTTCCAGTATCCTTTAACAAAAAAATATAAAAAATTACTTGCTTGTTAGAAATTTTTCCTCTCCTAAGGAGGACAGATCGTTAAGGGAGGATGAAAGTTGAAAACAGCAGAAGTGAATTGAAACAAGCGAATGGGGCTAAGGGAAATTGCATGAACGTTGAAACCAACGAAGGAAAATTGATGAGAAGGCTGATGAGATGGGGCGTGTGTTAATAGTTACCAAAGGACAGAACGTATGGGAGTTTATAAGAACGCCTTTTAAAACTATGACCAGAGCATCTACCTTAACGAGGCTTCTAGATTAAAGAAAAGCTTACTTAATTTTCCATAGAATGTCGGCATTAAGGAATAAATCTTTGTAGAAGGCCATAAAGTTTTCGAGAAAAAATGGTATTGACGGAAGTGTTACTTTCATGTAAACTTATTATACAGAGGGCAATTTGAACTCCCTTAGGAGCTATATATTAATTTATGGAGATTTAAAATGTCAGCGCATGATAGGAGTGGGTAAAATTAAACAACTTTCTTTTCAATAATCGTCTTCAGCTTTTCGAAGTTTTTTAAAACACTGTTGGTAAGTGAAAAATAGTTGCAAAGACATCATAAATTACACAACTTATCAGAGTAATATTATTTCACTTATTCTAGCTCTACAGGAACTTTCCATTTCTGTGTAAAAGAGATTGAAAATTACCGGCGACATATCAAAGCTAAAACGCCGAAAACAGGCTACCTTCACATTGCTTGGCGCCATCATCTTTTTTATTACTCTAATTGTGTCCGCTTTTTCGTGGCATAAATTAAGCTGTTTGTGTCTTTTCTTCCGTGTGTGCTGTTGTTAACATAGACACATGGATCCGTTTTTCTCCATCTAGACTGCTGTTCCCTTTTTGACTTTTGCAGGTTATGTGCCTGAAATTGACGCCCTTTGACCATGCCTACATCAGCTGACATCACCATAACAACCGTACAATTCATATTTATTATTTTATGCATCATTGGGAACTCTCTTGTGTGTGCTGTCATAAAGAGAAATCGACATATGAGGTAAGAAATGGACACAAAAACCGTCAAAGTGGCCAATGAGACACTGAACAGTTGTGTTTCAGATTGCAAATTAATGCCCGGGCTAACGGCTTCAACATTTGCTTCAACTTCCGTTCGATTTTGTTGAACAGCAAAGTCCAAACCGTTTGCCATCCCCTTTCGACTGTGTTGCAACATGTTGAATGGAAGTTGAATCGATGTTGAATGAGTTTATTAAAAGCGTTTAAACTTTGCCTCAACATATATTCAAGATTTCTTTTGTTATCGCGAATGTTGAACGATGTTGAAGCCGTTTGCCACCTGCTTTCAATATTGTTAGGTATGCGCGTGGGCACTAATCGGTCTCTCAAAGACGTATCCATAGCAACAACCGCGGAACTGGACCAAGCCTCTCGTGAAGCTTTGTTGAAGAAAATGTTGAAACCGTTTGCCACCCACGGCGTTCAAATATCGTTTAACATCTTTCGACAGGCCGGGTGCAACAAAATCGAGCGGATCCTGAAGCAAATGTTTAAGCCGTTTGCCCGGGCCATTGATCGTTCTTAATATTACTTGGATTTATGGACGGTTAAGTCTTTGTAGGTAAATAGTTTCCTTGCCATCTGTTTCCTTCAGTTTATATCGGACAAAATTATCACAAGCAAGTTTCTCCTCATCTGTATATCTTTTGTTAGTCTTTTCTTTAATATCTTGATATAATTTGGTTGCACTTTGAACTATTTTAATTTCAACGTTTTAGCTCCACAAACAATCAATAACAGATCTGAGAATTTTCTATATTTGTAATTGTCTTCTTCTTGTGTATTTAATGATTGAACAATGTGTTTTCCCTAGAATTAATAATTTTTAGCATTTTTAAAATTTTTATTTGTAATTTTTGCACACGACCCCTTTGAATTAATATCGCGTATAACTAAAGTTTGAATTGTATTGTATTCATTTCGCCTTTTTCTTAATCGTAATTTTGATTCACAGTTTCATTCAGTTACATAAGTTTTTATAATTGTATCTAGAAGACAGAGCGGTAGATTAAGCGCAACGTTCGGCCAAAATGCAGATATTCTACTATTTCACTTCAAATGATCATTTAAACAAGTTTTGACATGCGATTCAAAATTTAAAACTAACATTAACCGTCCTGTAGCGTTTTCCCTTCGCTGTCGAGAAAGCGCAACGCTCGGCCAAAATACAGATATTGCACTATTTCACTTCAAATGATCATTTAAACCATTTTTAAAATGCAAATGAAAATTTAACATTAACTGTCGTGCAGCGTCTCCACTGACCCTGAAGAAACGGTCTTTCGTCGCTTTTAAGACTTCCGTGGCCTCTTTTTTGACAGTCGATACTTCATGTTATATTAACACGCCAGATAAGCACACTCGTAGATTATTCTGTGTTAAAAATACATAGAGATAAATCCTAAATAAATCCTAAATAAACTGTAATGCATGCAACTTTCGAAATCTTTAGTTTGTGCCATCTTAAAGAGAAAACGTCACATGGGGTACATAACTGACTACAAACTATAAAACGCCGATCTGAAAATAGAAAGAGAACTCCAAGACTAAACTGGAATAAAATTGCGTAATCCAATCATATTTCGGGTTGCTTTGCATTTAAATATTCTGTTACCGTTTCGCAGTTCAAAAATATGATTTTCATGTTTTCAAAGTAATTCAAAATAGAAGTGTTAATCTTAACAAGGTTAAGGATAAAACATGAACGTCATGGGTTTAAAGATATCTCTTTTATTCAGGATTCCTATAAATTATTTCCTGGTGAATCTGGCTGTAGCTGATATCTTTTTCGCGATGGTTCGAATATCTGAGCTGATTTACAGTCACACCAACGCCCATCCGGATGGTTTGTCTGGAAAAGTTGCATGTATATTAAGAAATGGCACCATGCAATGGATCGGAGCGTCTGCATCAGCCGTCACTGTGGTTGCCATCGCCGTAGAGCGCTATTTTGTTGTGATATATCCCTATGGAAACAAAAAGAAGTTGACCGTGAAAAAAGTAAAGGTATGTCACCACAGGTTTCCGTTTGTATGTTGATTTTTCACTCCGACCTCCATTTCCCAAATAGTAAGTGAAACGTCTGAAATCTAATTCCTTGGCAGGCCTTTACGCTAGCCTACACCGAGACTATAGATTTGATCTTTCATCGGTGTGTTTGTAATACGTGGTGATCAAGTTAGAAGTGCATGATAAGAGGTCCGATAAGAGTTTGCACCGACTACCTTCAAAGATTCCCCCGGTATTATATTCTTTTGCTTCTTCTGACGTCGCCAACTCAAGTCTTCGCTTTGACTAATCGAGATTACCTGTCCAAACTCGATAAGAATGCTGTTTTAATAGGTTTTGTCGTTTCTAGTCCTTTTCCTTGGCATAATCAGGATTTTAATGTTTAGGGTTCCTAGAGTATTGTAAAGCGCCATGGACAAATAATGGGAGATGGCGCTATATAAATGTATATTTATTTATTGTATAATGTACTTGCCGTAAAATCTGGCGCACGTCATCAGTCTGTACGATATTTGGAATTCAAAAGCTCCTGTTTGTTTGTTCCATTTTCAGTGTACATTAACTTTGCTTCCTTTCAAAGAGGAAAAGAGTTTCCAGTCTAAGAGCAGCTCCAAAACTTTCCAACATTTTCCCCATATGAGTTAAATTTACGAAAGGATATCTATTCCTTTCTAGGTTGTTGTTATTATTAGCTGGGTCGTATCACTAATTCTGAATATTCCGGGATTCTTTGAAGTATTTTATCGAAAGGGTGCCATCCTTTGCGAGTCGCCTGAAGAGTGGATCAAGAAGGTTTACTACCTCGCGTGGTTTACCATCCCAGGTTTATCCTTTATTCTGATGGCTGGCTTATACTCCAGAGTCGTCTATACTTTGTGGTCCAAGCGTCAAGACGGAAATGTACTCACACCTCAACAACAGGTACGAATCAACTCAATGATCCTCAGCCAGATGCTTTAGTTGTGTCATTAAACTCAATTTTGCGGAATAATTGTTACTTCTGAAAAAGACAGAGACGGCGTCCCTATTGAGTTTTTTTGAAACGTTTTGGCCTTAATTGAACGACATTTCCTTAAATGATTCATTTAATGCTTTAAAATGGTAACATTCAGTTCGTGATAACTCTTGTACACCATAATATCGCTTCTTTCTTGGAAATCTGAAAATGTTTGTATTGAATGTAAATTGTGACATCGTTTCCAAGATTACTTTACCGTAAAAGTTGGAAAGTTTTGTCAGATGTTAGCCATGACAAAGGTTAACTTGGCGAAACATTTCCGATTCTTAGATAGTTGCTCCTGGAATATTTACGAAGTTTTTATCTAAAAATATTAAAAGCCGCTTTATACATCTGAGTGGTTCTGCATCGTCTTATCGTTACGATTCTAGGGCCATTTATTAACGCCATTTATAAACGGCCATTTATTATCCGAATTTCATATATACTATGTTAATGGCAATAAAAATTACATTTTTTCACAGAATATTTTTGACAAACATTAGAGATTTCCTCTATTTAGCAATGACGTATATTATAAACCGGAAATAATTATTGTCTGATGAGTTTTTTTAATGGCCTCTCTCTGTACACAGGGTGTGTTGAGGGTACGGAAGCGAGTCACTTTGATGGTTTTCATCGTCAGTGCTATCTTTGGAATCTGCTGGGCTATTGACGGCATACTACACAGCTTAGATATCTTTGGTTTTTACAAGCTCTGTTCTTATGCTATTCCCGTTTCACACACAATGCTCCTGTTCAATACGGCCGTGAATCCGTTTTTATATGCTCTAATCAACCAAAGGTTCAGAAAAAATACCAAGGAAATATTATGTTTCAGTTCTGCTGGAAAGGTTCGTTCCTCAAGGAAAGGAAAGGATGTCAAAGTACCCCAAAACACCGGGAAGCCAATCACACCTAGCTAAATTCCGCCTTCAATATGACAGTAAAAAAGAAAAATATATACATAAATAAATAAACAAATATATTAATTAATTATTTAAAACTGAAGAACGCATTTAAAATTTAAGAGGTTATACTGTTAAATATTTTTCTTTTTTTGTTTTAACAAGAACGCCGTAGTTTTGAGCTGAATTTTCGTTTTGTTTTCATTTTGTCTGAACCTGAATCTATCTTAACATATTTGTAAGTTAATAACTTTTTCATATAGTTCAGAAAGTACTAGAAAATATAGCCTGAGCTCAAACAATTAAAAGAGTTTTGGAGTGATTTGTGTTATACCTCAGCCGATTGGTGTTATACCTCAGCCGTAGTGTTTACCTTTCGATTGTTTTTGGTAAAAGAAACGGTAAATCTTAAAAAGTGGCTGAAATGAAGCTTTTTACTTAAAAGTCTTCAAGGCAGTCAACAACTAACAGATGGGCATTATGTCATGATATAGATAAATTATTGTTGCATCAGATGATTAGCACTGGCGCTAACTGGCGGCAAAATTATGCAAATTAGAGAAGAGAACGAGGAGGGATTGGGGAGAGGGAGGAAAAAGGTCGACTCCGGAGGTCCTTTGTAATATATAGATTTCTTCAGAGCCTTGCTCGTTCGTTTTGTGAAAACAAACTCGTGCGTAAATATCGTACAAAAGCACTTTCCGTAATGAAATTTGTTTACTATATACAAACTAAGATTTTCTTGAAATTCAAGGTGATTTATTCAGATCTAATATTACATCGATTTTTACAAATATCCATGTAGTTTTGAAAACAGACCTTTAAGACTTGAAGGTTTGAAAGTCTTTGCCGTCTTTTCGCTTCACACTAAGGATGAACTCTCATAGTTATTCGTTTAATTCCTTGGCTTCGATGTCTTGAGGATTTCTTTGCTCGTATTTTTCTCTCAAAAATTCATTGAGTAGCTTCACATCTCTCGTCGTCTTAGCTCTTGTATTTTTTGTTTGGATGTTCGATGATATAGTCGTCAATTGACTTTTTTAAATGCTCAAATCTCGTGGATCCTTGAACCATTGTTAAAAGTACAAATATAATTATACTGTTGGTGCGAAAGTTTTCTCGCTATGACGGCTTTGCACGCAGGGTGCTTGAACTTCTTGAATGAAATCAGTGGTATGTTTTGACAAGTGGCTCCTAATTGGACGGAAAGTTTCACACACGTGTGAGAAAGCCGATTGGATTTTTTACGCGGATTTTCTTATGAAGAAAACTGTGACTAAATCTCAGCATGTAGATAAGAAATATGTATATTTATCCAAAGCGGAGTTCCAAAATCATTATCTTTCCTTTTTACTGGCATTTATATATAATCTGCTTATCATTCATACTCGAAGACCCAGAGGCAGAGAGTCGGTTTGGGACGAAGATTCAGGGTGAGCGAAAGTTTACAAGACGGACAGAAGAGCCCCTAGGAGCATTTCTTTATCGGACTAGTTCCAGAAGCCATTGAAATACAGTTTCCTGATTGGGCGGAAATTTTCTGACAAGGAATTTTTTTCTGCCCAATCGGCGATCAGCTTATAAATCACATACCTTTCGTGACTTCTTATTCCGAGGGTCAAACGTCCAATCTGCTGTCAGCCATATTTTCGATCGCTGTATCGACTCTTCGAGGAAAGTTATGGTGGAAAGGGCCCACAAAACTCGAATATCGACAAGTTCAACTTCTACTCAAGCAAAAATCACTTAAACTAGAAAAATCACGATGAAGACCGATCGCAGGTATCGTAAACTTCACGCGAAGAATTGTTGGCAACTCGGCCACAATTGTTGTTGTTTGATATGAGCTTTTGTTTTTCTCTGGTGTACTCACAGGCAGTGGGCCGCTCCTTAAACATTTCGGGGCGATGGAATTTCTGTTGCAAAGGCCAGACAAGTTTACTGATTGGGCGAGTGAAACACAGCAGTTGAATTTTGTTTTGCTCACGAAATCGAACCGTCTACTGCGAGACTACTACTATTTCGAGAGAGACCTTGAAATGGCCTGAGAAAATCCAGTTTAAAATAATTTACCCGTAGTCGTGGTTGTCTCTCCATCCACTTATATTATTTCCCATCTGATGGTTGAATGCTCGGAGATATTAGCTGCATACGCTACTCTAAAATCCGAGGGTAAATAAAGTAATGTATGTATGTAAGGTCATTGGGCTTGAAGGCTGCTTCCTGGTGTACCTTTGGCTTAGCAGTCACAGCAACTGCAACTGTATCATGCAAAAATGGAATTTAATAATTGTTATATTATGGATACACTTGAGCGTTTATAAAGACAAGAGTGCATACAGGACACTGAACATCCTGCATCAACTTGTAAACAACTTTATCTGAAACTGTGCAACCTAAAAGTTGCAGCACAGTCAGCAAAATGTAAATGTTTCCAGCAAGGTTTGCAAAAGCTCACTCTAAAACATGTTTTTACAACTTAAATTAACTTTTTAACTGAGCTCAGCACCACTGTGGTAAAATAGTTGATGGAAAGCTTGTGCAAATTACCATGCATCTTGCATGAACAGTACAACACAATTAGCAATTATCACAACTGCAAGGCAATCTGCATATTTTTATGCACACCTTGGGAAGAAAAGCATATTGGCCAACAGATACCAGTCAAAAATATGAAAACCAAAACGTTGCAATAGGTCACAGTGGAACTGTACACTTTCTTTAAGGCCTTTTCGTGGTCTCTCTCGAAATAGCCCATTTTACAGTGGTGTTCAGTGACCTGGCCTTTGAGTGGAAGCGAGGCTAGAGGTGACCTTGTTTTGATACAAACCTCTCTGTCTTTGTCATGTAAATGTGGACTAGTTAGCATAAGAACAACATGATTTCCATGAGAAAATAATTGAGGTCTGTATCAAAACAAGGTCACCGCCAGCCTCCTTTCCATTCATAGGCCAGGTCACTAAGCAATCAACTGTAAAATGGGCTATTGAGCTGAGACGGTCGATTGCAAGGTTCGATTTCGTGAGCAAAATATTAAACCGTCGAGCTGCGTGCTTCTCGCACGATCGGCAAACTTGTCCGGCCCGTGCAACAGAAATTTCATTTCCTATAAACCAGAGAAAAAAGCCCAAACCAAACATCAATGATCCTAACCAGAGAAAGAGACCCAGTTGCATGCTGTCTTCGCGTGAAGTTTACGATGCCTGCGGTCGGTCTTCATCTTGATTTTTCTAGTTCCTTCCAAGTGATTGTTGCTTGAGTTCAATTTTAATTTGTGGATTTCAAAAAATGTTCCTCATAGGAGAAATCTGTCGAACGAACGAGACAAGTGGAACCACTAAAAATATGGTCGACAGCAGATTAACCGCTATGAGCGAACTGGTAGTCATCGCACGATTGAGACAAGCGATTTTAAAAACTTTAACAGCCACCACTTCCTCAACGTTGTTGCACAACAACCATGGAATAGAGTTTTTTCAGAGACAAATCCAGAAGCGATGTGGGATGTTTGGAAAAATTTATTTATGGAAGTAGTTGATAAGCACGCCCCACTTCAAAGTAAACGGGTCTCCAATAAACACTCCCCGTCGATGACCCATGAACTGACTCGCAAAATCTATAAATGGAATTATATGACGAAAATTGCTATTCAAGAAAATAACACGACGGCTTGGGAACGGTATAAGGAAGCTCGAAATGAAGTAAACAATGCCATTAAATCGGCAAAGAAACAATATTTTATGCATAACTTGGAAGTGAATAAAAAGAATCCCCGAAAAACATGGTCGCTGATTGACGACCTAAGTTCACGCAAATATGGGCAGAGCACGAAAATTTCCGAAATTAAGGTGAACAATGAACTTATTTTTCTCCGAATAAATGCAGAATCGTTTAACGACTATTTTGCAACTGTTGGATAAATTTGGCAAGTGAAATACAGCCGTCAACCATTGAGCCAGAATTCTATCTACAACCCACGGATACAATATTTTCTCTTAAAGCTCCAAGCGCTAGCAGTGTATCCAGGCTTTTGAACCAGCTAGACACAAAAAAGCCTCTGGGTTAGATAGAATTCCCTGTAAACTCTTAAACTTTCTAGCAGTATTGTCGGATCATCCTTAGCATACATTTTTAAGAGCTGTATAGATGCTGAAATCTTTCCTAACGTTGATCCAAGTGCTTTACGATTTTTTGCGTCCTACTTATGTAATGTGCAAGTAAATTAACCTGCGGGGTTCCCCAGGGAAGTATACTGGGACCTTTGCACTTTCTTATATATATAAATGATCTTCCTAATTGCCTCGATATATCACGATGCACGTTTGCCGAACTCGAAGAGGCAACCAATTCTGAACCTACCAATCTTTACAGCTGCATAAAAGCAAATAAGTCTAGTCTAAACATTGCGAAAACTGAGTTTATGGTGATTATTTCTCGTCAGAAGTTCCTTGCAGAGAATTGTAATGAACTTAATATCCAATTAGATAACCAACCAATTAGCAGGGTTGAGCATGCCAAATCATTAGGTTTGATTATTGATGACTGACTTTCATGGTACAATCACGTCAGAGAACAGAAAGATATCCTCGGCAATCGGTGCCCTGAGGTGCATTAGGTCCCTCATTTCTCAATCCACTGCAGTACAAATATATAACGCCTTAATCCAACCTCATTTCAATTACTGTGCCCCCGTTTCGGATGGGTTGAGTTCTTATCTATGCGAGAAACTACAAAAAATTGCAAAAACGGGCTGCTAGGGTTATTCTGCAAGCCACCTGCGAGGTAAATTCAAGCCTGCTTCTTGAAACATTGAAGTGGGACCAGCTATCATTAAGAAGAAGAACGCATACAAGCTATAATGATGTTTACGTCCCTCAATGGGTTAGCCCCAGTGTACTTGCATGATTTATTCAGTGAGCGACACACAGACTATGACTTGCGTGATTCTTTCCGTAAGTTAAACTTACCCAAGCCACGTACTAACTAATTGAAACGTAGTTTTAGCTTTAGCGGTGCCTAAATAAAGAATTACTACTACTCCTACTACTACTACTACTACTACTTACTACTACTACTACTATACTACTACTACTACTACTACTACTACTACTGCTGCTGCTGCTGCTATTACTACTACTGTAAGGAGTCACGAAAGGAGTGCGATATATAAGCTGATCACTGATTGGGCAGAAAAAAAATTCCTTGCCAGAAAATTTCCGGCCAATCACAAAGGTGGATTTCCATAGCTTCTGGAACGAGTCCGAAAAAGATATGTTCCCAGGGGCTGTCCCGACTGTCTTGTAAATTTTCCTCGTGCCGAATCCTTACCCAGTCCCGACTATCCGCCCTGGGTCTCCGAGGATGCTTATCATTTCACCTATCCGGCCTGACTGACGCAATGCTGTAGAAAATAGTAAGGGAAGGTGGATTTGCATCTTCCGGTCCGGATCTGCATGTGGATCGGATTTGGACCCCCAAGCCCAGATCGCTAGCAGTTTTGAATCCCTTTTCTCCATTTTCAATTTTTCCATTTTAGTTGCATTAACCACATAAAAATACAAAACACTAGAAATTTAAAAATACGAAACACTAGAAATTTATAATGACTTAAACTTAAGACGATAGACTACAAATGTTTAAGATGGTAATGACAAGAAAACCTATATAGAAGCCGGGGGCTTATGAACTATAGGCTTCCTGACAATCTAGGGTACATCATACGAATTACAGGGACAGCATGAAATATGAAATGTATTATTTTAGAAAGAAAAAAAAACCCTAAGCTTTTCTACAGGTTTCAAATATTTGGTCTTGTTAGGGTAAGGGTTAATTGGGGTAAAAAATTTTTCTCTTTGCTTATGTTTGGCTTAAATTGACTTTGATTTCAGCTTTGGGATCTAAATATTCTAAATATGGGGAATTTCAATAGTTTTGTATAACCCTAAGCTTTTCTAGAGATTTTGCAATTTTGGCTGTCCTTAGGGTTGGGGTTATTTTGGGTAAGTTTTCTCACCTTTGCGTATATTTTGCTTAATGATTGGCTTTGATTTCAGCTTAAGGGATCTCCTAAATATAGGGTATTACAATAGTGTTACGTAACCCTGAGCTTTTCTACAGGTTTGCAATTTTGGGTGTTGTTAGCGTTTGGGGTAGACTGGGTAAGATTATTTACCCTTTGCGTATGTTTTCCTTAAGGATTGACTTTGATTTCAGATTTGAGGATCTCCTAAATATGGGGAATTCCAATGATTTTCTTTAGGACTAAACTTTTGTACAGATTCGGAATGTCGGGTCTTTTGACGGTTAGGGTTAGTTGGGGTAAGATTTTTAACCTTTTCGTATGTTGTCTTTAATGACTGGCTTATATTTCTGCTGTGCAGATCTCCTAAGTATAGGGAATTCCAATAGGTTTGTCTAAACCTAAGGTTTTCTACAGATTTGAGATTTTTGGTCGAGTTAGGGTTAGGGTTAGTCGGAGTAGGATTTCATACCCTGTGCGTATGTTTTGCTGAATGATTGGCTTTGATTTCAGCTTTGGGGATCTCCTAAAATGGGGAATTCCAGTAGTTTTGCCTAACCCTAATCTTTTCTACAGATTTGCAATTTAAAGTCTGCTTAGAGTTAGGTTAGTTGGGGTAAGATACTTTACCCTTTGCGTATGTTTTGCTTAATGATCGAGTTTGATATCAGCTTTGGGTATCTCCTAAATATGGGGAATTCCAATACTTTTCTCTAACCCTAAGCTTTACTACAGATTTTCAATTTTGGCTGTTGTTAGCGTTTTGGGTTGTTGGGGTAAGATGTTTTACCCTTTGCGTATGTTTTCCTTAATTATTGGGTTTGATTTCGGCTTTGGGGATCTCATAAATATGGGGAATTCCGATAGTTTTGTCAAGCCCTAAGCTTTCTACAGATTCTTGATGTCGGGTGTTTTGAGGGTTAGGGTTAGCTGGGGTCAGAGTTTTTATCCTTTGCGTATATTTTGGTTAATGACTGGCTTTGATTTCTGCTTTGGGGATCTCCTAAATATGGGGAATTCGAATAGTTTTTGTCTAACCATAAGCTTTTCTACAGTTTTGCAATTTTAAGTCTAGTTAGAGTTATTGTTAGTTGGGATACGATCTTTTACCCTTTGTGCATGTTTTGCTTAATGATTTGCTTTGTTTTCAGCTTTGGGGATCTCTTAGATATGGGGAATTCCAATAGTTTTTTCTAACCCTAATCTTTTCTACAGGTTTGCAATTCTGGGTGTTGTTAGCGCTTCGGGGTAGTTGGGGTAAGATTTTGTATCCTTTTCGTATGTTTTGCTTAATGATTGGGTTTGATTTCGAGTTTGGGTGTTTCCTTAATATGGGGAATTCCAATAGTGTTGTCTAATTCTAAGCTTTTGTACAGATTTGCAACTTTGGGTGTAGTTACAGTTAGCGTTAGTTGGGTAAGATTTTTTTACACTTTGCGTATATTTTGCTTTATGGTTGACTTGGATTTCATCGTTGGGGATCTCCTAAATATGGCGAATTCCAATACTTTTGTCTAGCTTTGAGCTTTTGTAGAGATTCGGAATTTCGGGTCTTTCGACGGTCAAGGTTTGTTGGGGTAAGATTTTTTACCCCTCTTCTATGATTGGCTTTGATTTTAGCTTTGGTGATCACTTAAATATGGAGAATTCCCATAGTTTTGTCTAACCCTAAGCTTTTTAACAGCTTCGCAATTTTGGCTCTTGTTAGCGTTGGGTCTAGTTGGGGTACGATTTTTTTACCCTTTGGGTATGTTATTTTGATTTCAGCTTTGGGGTTCTTCTAAATATTGGGAGTTTTAATAGTTTTTTCTAATCCTAAGCTTTTCTACAGATTTGGAATTTCGGGTCTTTTTGAGGGTTGGAGTTTGTTGGGGTAAGATTTGTTACCCTTTGCGTATGTTTTCCTTAATGATTGGCTTTGATTTCGGCTTTGGGGATCTCCTCAAGATGTGGAATTCCAATAGTTTTGTTTAACCCTAAGCTTTCTTGAGATTTGCAAATTTGGCTGCGGTTAGGGTTGGGGCTAGTTGGGGTAAGATTTGTTAGTCTTTCCGTATGTTTTCCTTAATGATTTGCTGTGATTCCTTTTTTTTTTTTTTTTTTTTTTTTTTTGCTGTGTTGTCTAACCCTAACCCTAGTTAGAGTTAGGGTTAGTTGGGGTAAGATTTTTTACCCTTTCCGTATGCTTTGCTTAATGATTGCCTTTGATTTCAGCTTTGGGATCTCCTAATTAATAGTAATTCCAATAGTTTTTTCCAACCCTTAGCTTTTCGACAGATTCGGAATTTCGGGTCTTTTAAAGATTTTGTACCCGTTGGGTATGTTTTGCTTAATTATTGACTTTGATTTCGGGTTTGGGGATCTGCTAAAGACAGGGAATTCCAATAGTTTTGTCTAACCCAAAAACCTTTCTACACATTTGTAATTTTAAGTCTAGTTAGAGTGACGGTTAGTTAGTGTATGTTTTGCTTAATAACTGACTTTGATTTCAGCTTTGGGGATCTCCTGAATAGAGGAAATTCCAATAGTTTTGAAGAACGAGGATACCTAGAAACAAAAAAAATCTTGCCCGTCAATAGAAATAAAAGGAAAATAAGGGAATCTTGCTTTGCGTCACACAATAATACCATCCAACGATGCCTACTATAAAACAAATACTCGTGCAAAAGTGGCACTCAATCCTACAAAAAGCGCTACATAGCGAAATATGGAGCGAAATATGATTTGCCTAAATGTGGCCAACGCTGGTTCACAACAATTTCCATCTCTCGTACTTCAACTGATCATCACTGCCAATGTTTATAGTTTTTACCTCTACAGAGGTATTAAACGAATGCCCAGTCATTGGTGAACAAATTATCAATTTTCCACTGAATAGGTTACCATAGCACCACTATAAGCTGTCACAAACACCCCTAATGTTAGCTTTAAGTGACGATAACTAATCATAGGCTCCTGTGATCTAGCTCATGGATGCATCTTGCTACACTAATTGCGACCTGCATTTCACAAGTAATGCAACCTCTTTCCCAGAATCTATCAAAATTACTATTGTGACGGATGTATTCTCGCCCTTGACGCAACCTCCCATCAAAGAGAGCGTTGTGTGACACCCGGAAAAACGTATGGCCTCAAGAAATCTGCAGCTATGTTACAGCATTGTAACTGTTTTTTACCACAATATTGAACTACTTTCAAAAATAATTTTTATTACTGACCGTTTATTTAAGCCAAAGGATACAGACTTTTTGAACAAGATCAGTGTTTTGGCGGCTAGATTTCAGAATACCACGGCCATTTCATTTACATACCATTGAAGCTATTTCAGACAATTCAGATAAGAATCCAATACGTGCCTGTCTCAGTTTACGCAGTAAAATCGATCATATTTTTTCTACTCAAACAAATGTGTTGCATGTCTAACTACGGTTATTTGGTAGAAAAGCTCTGCTGGTTACTTGTTTATGTTTGATTCACTGTAGCGATGTATGTTGCGTCAAACAAAAGATCTAAGCTAGCTTTAACCTGATATGCAACAACACGCAGTACTCATTGCTGAATGTTCCAATCCTTTCCTCAAACGAATTAGTTGCTTTTGGTCCTTGTCTAAAGCTTCTGAGGATAGGCAATGTCTTATTTTTTATTTCCAAACACTCCTTGGTCATAGCATGCCTAGTTTTGCTATATAAACATATGCTTTTGGCGTTGTTTTCTTTTTGTTCTCTTGTCTTGAACTCCAACCGTGCCCTTCAGTGCTAGTGGTATCGAAATAACTTGCTTTGATCATTAAGACATTCATTCCTCCCTGTGCATTCTTCCTACGGGTGACAAGAAAAATCGTCGATTGGAACAGCAATTTCATCATCGCTTTTTAAGATATCAGCGTACAAATTTCGATGTTCATCTTCAGTTCTCGCAGCTTGTGTACTTAATCGTATTAGCTTTCCACTTTCCAACTCCACAAAACTATATTCAAGAGGATAGGACGAAAAATCATCCGCTTTCAATCTTCACATGCTCTGATCGACGCCATTCATGCATATTCACTTCATAATACATGACCAGGCGAACAAGAATATACGCATTTCTACTACCCCTTGAAACTTGTAAACCTTGAGCAAAGAGGACTCCGGGGACAAATACAATACTTACCAGGGGAGGGACAGAAGAAATGTTTCATCCAAGTTTAATGAATAAATTAATCAGAATCGAGTAGGTGAGTGAGTGAGTGAGTGACATCGAGTGCCTCCTACACCTAATGGCAAAACTACGTCATCCATGAGCTAAAAACCGAGTTTGATGTCCCCATTTTTTTATTGTTGCAAAGTAATAACCCTGGTAAGATGGAAAGTTTCGAATTTTTTTTTAATTTAATGTTTTTTCTGAATCCGTCCCAACAATTTTTTTCAACTTTGTAAAAAGTTGTATTTCCCGGCTGTTCCTCAGTCATTCCAA
>JAEMWC010000183.1:5000-87500 GCA_016490735.1 Pachyseris speciosa | reverse complement strand
ACAATTATCGCGAAAATATTGAAGGCAAACATACCAGAATTAACAACTCATCAAATTTATTGCACATAGCATAATTTTAACTCCCTTCATTTAGATGCAAAATTACATTGCTTTAAACTAACTGGGAGCGCGTGAAAGAATAAGGTGATTTTTCAATAAATACCTTTTTTCGAAACACCGTTGTCAAATGCGCAAAAGTTTGAAATACCTCACCGAACGGACAACGTCTTGGAACAATTTAATTTAATTTATTCGAAGGACATGTTCTTTTTTTATCCACATCTAAGAAACATTTCGCGTTCTAGCTAAAATGCAAAAAATTTACATGCACATCGTCTGACATTTTTATCTCATAGAGACATCATTACGTATATAGTCCAGTTCTGTGTGGATTTTTCATAGCAGGAATTATACCAATGCTTCATTCTTCTTAAAAGCGTGCTCTTACACATGGATGTGGGGATAGTTTCTCCACTTACAAACTGCCATGATTTCCTTTTGATTATTACAGGTAAGGCGTCCGACACTGACACCCATCAATCATGGCCAAAGCAGCTGAAATCACAATAACAACCGTACAGTCCTTATGCATCCTTGCATGCATCATTGGAAACTCTCTTGTGTGTGCTGTCATAAAGAGGTATCGAGAAATGAGGTACGTAACTGGACTGACATAAAAACTGATGGCAATTTTTTACATGGAGATAAATCCAAGGTAAACTGGAAGGAATTTTCGGAATCCAACCGGAGTTCGATCCTGTGCTTGCTCTTCAGTGTGCTTTCACCGTTTTCGGGAGATTTTCGCCTTACATAGGTGTCAGTCAATGTTAATAATGCATAGGCGAAGGACTAAATATGCTGGTCAAAACTGGTACTACAATGTATCTGCCTCTTTTACCAAAAGAATCTACCAAACTAAAATAATGTGTCATTCCCGATGGAATAAGATGAATGTTATAAAACAAAGTGAAATGCTTGTCTTTGTATAAAAGAGAAGTGTCAATCTTACAAAGGATAGGGATAAAATATGAGCAAGATATTAGTTTAAGGATATATCTGCTTTATTTAGGACTCCCATAAATTATCTCCTGGTGAATCTGGCAGTGGCGGATATCTTTTTCGCGACATTTCATATAACGGAGCTGGTTTACATTAACATTGACACTCATCCGTACGGGATAGCTGGAAAAGCTGAATGCTTATTAAGATACGGCACCTTGCAATGGATCGGAGGTTATACATCAGCCTTCACTGTGGCTGCCATTGCCGTAGAGCGCTACTTTGCTGTCATATATCCCCTTGGGGACAAAGGAAAATTGACCATGAAAAAACTCAAGGTATGTCACTACAAATTTCCTATCATGTTTTAATTTTCCATCACCTGAATCCTCAAGGACACATCGCTTAGTCTACATATAACATGATATCTTGTTCTTCGAACTCCACTGGGTAAAGATAAAATCAAACAGTTTTGTACACGGGACTCTATCTGACTGATATAAAGCTAGAAGTATCCTAGCGGAGCTCCGGCTTCCCGGAGTGTCACAAAGCGGGACACCACGCAACCTCCTTGTTACACGCGCGAGTACACGCACGATATCCTCGGAAAATGATTTTTGATTTAATAGAGGGTAGCCGTATTTTTTGTAAGCTATTGATTCAGCAGACAGCTTTACAGGATTGGCAACATGCCGTCTACACCAAACAACTGTAAACGAAAGCGTTATTGTGGTTTGTTTCTATGAAATCAGGCTGGGCCATGGAAAAGCAAGTGAAGGAAAGTTTCTCTGCCTCTGGCAAATATTAAAAACACATCGCTATACGTGATTTAAAGGAAACGCAAAGAAGTTCTACACACAACGGTTTTATACACAACAAATTCGTTTAGGTTTCATTCTTTTATTTTGTCACTGTCTCAGCAATAATAAAAAGAAAGATGATTTACTCAAACGTAAGTTAGATATGTAACACTACTGATGTCACACCTTCAAAACTTACGAATAGCTTGAGCTCAATTGGCCTGAATAACGGACTGTGAAAATCAGAAGCAAGGAATCATGACGACTCCCAAAGTGCATATTTCTTTAAATTTCAAAACGACTTTGAGACAAAAAGAACTGCGCAAGTAATTAACAGAGGTACACGTGATCTTACGTGTACGTTTGTCTGATTCCACTTCAACAAAGCCGAAACTGATTACAAGTTACACTGGAAAAAGCTTTCAAATTTATATTACAGAAAATGTTCATCTCAAGACGTCTTCAATTTTATTCTGAAAATCGAAGGCTTTCTTGATAATTCCCGACGAATAAAGAATTTTTTTTGATCCATCATCTTGGATAGGCCTACTCTGGGACCTTAAAGGAGCTCGGTAACGATATTTTGGGTCATATTTTGGGATTTCAAATGACCTTTTTTGAAAATTGGGGATAAAATTTAAAGACCCTGACGTTGCTCCTTATTAAGTCGCCTTAAATTGCCTAAGGTCGCCTTAAGTTGCCTTACATCCTTAAGTCACACAAGAATGCCCAATCACCTTGAAGAGAGGATTAAGACCCCATTTCTTCACAATTAACCACATAACTAACTTTCAACAAATGTACTCATTGAGTCACTGTTCCCTCCCCATGACTCAAGCGGTGTCACAGAATTGTATAGTCTCATGGACTGTCTACCGCTCAAATAGTATAGAGATTTAGCCAAGCCTAAAGGCGCAGCTCCACGATTATTATTCTTTCTTTTTACTGGTATTGAGCAACTTCGCATGGCTTTCCTTGTGCCAATATTTTCTGTTTAGAGCAAGTAGTACTATGGGCTACTATAGACCCAAAAACTGTCAAAATTTTAGACCAATCAGAAGCCAGAACGACCTGTCAATCAAATTCATCAAACTTGAATTGACCAATCAGAAGCCAGAGTGAGCTGTCAATCAAACTCGTCAAACTGTATTGAAAGGGTTTCCCCCGAGGGTCACGTGATAAAATGATGAGAGTCATTGAACAGACACGCGATTGTTATTTACACACTGTTTAATGGTATCTTATGATGGTTCTATTTACAACGTCAAAAAGATATTCAAATTTCGGCGAATGACGCCGCATGGCGCATGGCGCATAGCTTCGTGTTTGTTCTCCGCAGTCATTGAAGAAAGGGCAGAGGAACAAGTGTCGGACCAAGCGTCGTGAACTGTACTTGTCTGCTGCAACTGCAAACAGCACCTGCGAGCGAGAACAGGAAGTTAGTGTTGTTTGTAACTGCGGTTTAGTAGTAGAAGTGCTAATAGTAGCTGTAAGAGGGGAGCAGGTGTCGGCAGCGGCGAAAGGAGTGGCGGCGACGGCAACGATTGGGGGACATCTCGCGGTCCAACAGACAGTGGACCAAGGGATCTGGAAGCAGTAGAAAAGCTGAGGAAATCCACGAAACACTGCAATGCAAATAAAGGGTTTTTAATGAAACTGTCAAAAGGCTAATCTTTACAAGATTTGCAACTGAAGGGATTACGATAAGGGTGGTTTTGAAAGTGGCATTGTTGACAGGCAGTTAACAAAGTGTCGTGTTGGCAATGTTCACAGCGCACAAAACGTTGTTGGATCCAGTAGCGTTGGAGGTTCTGGCAAAACTTGACCCCGTCGTCGGGATGGGCGGGGAACACATTCAGGACGTCCGTCATGCACTGGAAAGGAAAGCACGGGAATTGGTGAACAAGTCAATCTCTTGTTAAAAGAAGTGGGTGGTAAGATGGAGGCAAGTCTGGCCCGCGCACGCCCAGTACTGGGGATCAATGTCCGAACAGAGGAGGGTGCTGGTTAGGATCTGCAAAAACAGCGACGCAAAGTTACGGCTGGGCCATGATAGTTGTTGTCGCAATGGCGTACGTGGTGCAAAGCCTGGGAACTGAGGGCGCGTTGGTATTGACCGCATTGACAAAGTAAGGGCAGAGGAGCATCCTTACTCTGGGTGGGACGACTATTCGGCCATGGTGTAGACAGATCATGGGCACAATGTACAGCTACGAGAGAACAGACACAGTCACTCAAGTGGTTGATAGGATGGGCAAGAACACCGGTGCAAAGGACGATACCTATAGGTTTGTCAGGTTGTTGGTTGTCGCAGTGATGTACGTGGCGCAAAGCATACGTACTGAGGTCGCGCTTGAGTTGGCCGCAGTGACCGAAGTAAGGGCAGAGGAGTTCCGTGACTCTGGGTGGGTCGACTTGGCCATTGCGTAGACAGCGGCAGACAACAATTACAATGTACAGCTACGAGAGAGAACAGGCACTTTCATTGGCACAAATGACTCAAAGCAACTCTATTGAGGGCACGTTAGCCTTCACCGCAGTCACTGAAATGAGGGCAGATGAGGATCATGACTTTGGGTGGGTTGACTCGGCCGGGGCGTACGGTTGACCAATGGACCATGGGCACAATGAACAGCTGCGAGAGAGAAACAGACAATCAATGGGGTTGCAGGATGTGGTGCATGACGTGGCCGCGGGGTACGTATAGCCAATGACAGCAGGCAGAGAGGTGGGGGCAAACGAAGATTCTTTCTTTGGGGCGTGTGCATTCGGCCATGGGATCGATGAATCTCTGCGAAGAAACCAAGTACAGCGTTTAATAATCCACGTGCATGAGATAACTGTAACGAATTTCAAGGAAGATGTTGTGTTTGTGTTTCAACGTCAACCAGCGGTCGCAAGCGAAGCAGCGTATGCGGTGGACCGTCAGTTCATAGGAGGGATCGAAGTTGGCCAGGGGTATCAGAGGGTCAATGTAAGCCTAGGGAGAAAGCGTTCTGTGTGTGACACCACTGCACCACATGACTCCTTGGTATTTCAACTTTAGTCGTCGATGGCAAGCAAAGAAGGATGGCTGTGTGACAATTAGTTGGTAGTGGGGATTGAGGCTGGCCAGGCGTATC
This sequence comes from Pachyseris speciosa, assembly GCA_016490735.1. Taxonomy (NCBI): domain Eukaryota; kingdom Metazoa; phylum Cnidaria; class Anthozoa; order Scleractinia; family Pachyseridae; genus Pachyseris; species Pachyseris speciosa. The sequence goes on along the minus strand of JAEMWC010000183.1, from coordinate 82,579 downwards.
AGGGGAGTGATGTAGACCTGGGGAAAGAGAAATCGCCAAATCGGAGGTCACTGTAATAGTGAAGGAGAGGATCTGGATCGTGGCTGGATCGGATGCAACCCCAACCCTTAGGCATGATCTGCGAATAAAACCACACGGAGGAATGGGAATTTGACAGGTTTTATTAATACAGATAAAATGGAAACAATACAAAGATGAAAACGAGAACACAAACCAAACAACATGGCAACGGTATTAGGACCAACACCAGGCGCTGTTGGAGGCGATTCGCAACTGCCCGGGGGTGGACCGTCAGCTGTCGAGAGATTCAAAGTAGTCCAGTACGCGTTGGAAATTGGCCAAGGTGGCTCTGCGTGGCAGGAAGGCTCTGAGGCTGACCGGGGTCTGCTTTGAGTAGACGAGGCGCCTGCAACGAGGGTACATCGGGCAAACGAAAATGCAACTTTCACTCTTACTGTTGGCCCACTTCCCGTAGGCGTCGATCAGAAACTGAAAAAAGGGCAAGAGATGAATGAGTGGCTACATGCCAGGAAGATCGATGAAAGTAAATGACAGGGGATGACCGATGCGCAGATCACCGTGCAGGTGAACCACACGACCTTCGTCGTCGTGGGACCGAAAACAACCCTAACCCTGGGGCATGCCCTGAGAAAGAAACAGAAACGACTTACTTAGCTATGGTTCGGATCCCGTTAACTTGTGGACTAAGACGATGCGAAGGGGTTTGCCGGGGGCAACAAAGTCCCAGTACCACTGAATGGATGAGGCACCCAAGTAACAACACCATCCCCTGGCCTGAGAAAAAAGGGAAGCACTTACTTAAGGGGTAACGAAGACGACGGGCAAGTTGGCTCTTTATCCAGTGCTGACAGGAGTTGGGTGTTTTGATGCAAATCCACCCCTGGGGCAACTGGAAAAAAAGAAAAGCACTTACTCAGTGGAGGGACACGAAGACGATGCGCAGGTCGGGTCGGAGCCCGTCGTAGTCCCAGTGCCAATGATAACCGGGGTCAGGTTGATAACAGGTCCACCCTAGGGGCAACTGGAAGAGAAACAGAAAACTTGCGTCTGTGAAGAAACCTAAGGGGTCTGTTCCATTACCCGAGGATGACGATGATCCGCAGGGGGCGTGGTCTACGTGAACGTGACCTATGTGAACGTCTATGTGACAAAGCCAACCCATGACCAGGGCCTGAAAAAAGAGGGAGGAGGACTTACATTTTGTAAAACAAAGCGGGGCCGTAAACGGTGTCCGAGGCAAAAATGGTGTTATCGTCGTACCAAGTGAATATGGCCGTGTTTTGGATGTAAGAGGCGGAAGTGCACTTTACTCGACCGCTCACGGGAGCGTCGTCGAACACGTAGGTGTTTTAGAACCAGAAGGCGATCTGGGAGAGAAGAAAGACACTTACGTGGGTTGCCTGACTACTAAATGACAAGTGCATCGGTGCCAGCGCAGGGAACATAACCAAGAGGTGATCTGACGAAAAGGAAAAAACACTTAGTATGCGTCACGGCCAGTAATCCCAGGGGCAGCAGAGGGGGCGAGCGCAACTGCGGACTTGATGAGCTCGGATGATTTTGCCCCGGTGGGTCACGCAAGCCGCTACCAACGTTTGGGCGGAAAGGACATTCATGGCGCGATGTATATAGAGTAACCAATTGAACTCGCAGGTGCTGTGGGGTACGATCTACAAAGAAACACTTACTTAGAGCGGAACCGGTCTGAACTTGTGAAACAAATGGTGTGTACTTTCAAAGGTGTGCCAATGCTTGCTTGCGTGCAAATGAAATCTAGCGGCATCAGGTCCCGGTCGCGGTCTCAGGATGCTGCTGGGGACACGAAACAGCATGCATTTTTGTTGGAGGAACATGGGCTGCGAAAAAAGGGGAGACTTACTCAAGACAAAAGTCCTTCGAACCAGTGTCGCTCGATGGGCACGTGGCAATGGCGGTCCTAGAACCAGGGGAGGTAATCGCTCTCGTTGAAAAGTTGTTGAGTGTAGGTCAGACAGAAACGTTTGGCGGGCAAGGGCTGAGGAAAAGGGCAGGAAAGGGGCGATTTAATGAGCTAACTACTATGACAAGAAATGAAAAAAAAAAAACGTGAACTTACAGTGCCGTGCACGCGACAACGCGGTAGCTGGTCCATTTGCTTGTGTATTTTGTGCTAGCCCATGGTGAGGCGATTTTTGATGTTGTACTGAATTTCCAATTGTTCCTTTTGGCGGAGGATGATCTCTTTCATCTCAGGCGGTAGAAAATCTCAACGGGACACTGAACCGTCTTGGTCTGGACTGCTGTCGTCTGGTGTCCAGTGCACTCCATCATGGGTGGTGACAGTCTTGCGCCATCCTTCTTTCACTACGTCTAATCTTGGCATTTTCTCGCAAGGTGTTTCAGACGTCATCTTGAAACTGAGTGATCTCCTCGGCCGGTGCGTCGCCTTTATGGATTTGGCGTCCACCAATCAGAGCCACGGAGATTCCCCATATGACCTCAAGAGGGGGAGGGACGCCCACATACACCCGGTTCTTCCATGATGTCAGACCGAGTGGGCCGCGCTGATTGGTGCGTGGGGGTGGGGCTGCGCCAGGGTGGCATCAGCAGTGATGGTGTATAAAGTGGAGTGCCTGGCGTGACGGTACCATGCCAGCATGAGTCAAGACCAGGACCCGCCAGGACGATTCGAGTTCGAGTTGGAGCCCGTGGTGCAGCGGCACGGTGTGCGCATCGGCGTCCAGGAGCCCGTGTTTCGTACGCGCGTGCACCAAGTGGGGGCTTTGAGACCGCGCCAGAATGTGGCGGCCGCGTTGACGCAAGAGCTGCGCGGGGCCCTGGAATGTTTGCTGCATGACCAGGAGGAGAAGATTGAGGATCGGGACCGCGTGTTCTTCTCATTAATCTCCAATCGTTTGGCGAATAGTTACAACGGTTGGGGGTTGACGGCCGGGGAATGGCGTCGGAAATCCTTGCGGTAGGACACCATCTTGCAACGCCTGGCCAACATGTTGAATTCCAACGAACAATTTGAAATGAACGACTCGTTTGAACTGACTTTCGCCCATGTGCAAGGCACGCTGCGCGGTGGGGGTACAAAACGCTGCAGGAAACCGGGTCACCGGTCGTCGGAGGTGTTGCGCGTCATGAAGAAGGCCGTGATCACGATTCCCTGTACGCGCGCCAAGCTAGAGAACCATCCGCAATGGCGGGCGTTCCAATGAGGGCGCGCTCCACAATTTTCGGCGGCGACCCCGTTGCATGTTACCACTGGTGTGCCTTTGGGCGTCTGCGGGGACGTGGAATTGAAACAGTTTTCGGCTCATCCCTCCATGGCCGACTACACTATCGTGGTGGTGGACACCGACCGGAACTTTGAAACTTACGGGTCTGGCTCCAAACATTTGGGACTGTTGCATGAGGGGCATCACTACGACGTCATCAAATCTTTACTCGGATTTTTTGGCACCAGTTACTTTTGCGCCCATTGCTACAGGGGCTACAACAATGCGGGCCAACATTGCTGCACCCAAAACGCCAATCATTGCGGGGCTTGTTTGCAAGACGGTTGTTCTGATCATGCTCGGGCTCGGTCGGAGAATGGGACGGCTAGCGCGTCGTGCCCCCATTGTCGGCGTCTGTTTTACGGGGACGTTTGTCTGGCCAATCATCACGGCCGTAGCGACGATGGTCGCGTGGCGGGACCCGGACACCCTAGCATGTGCGACAATTGGCGCAAATGTCCAGACTGTGGAAAACTGTTGCGAGGAGCACGGGAGATCCAGCAACACGTGTGCGGTCGAGCCTACTGTCCTTCCTGTCTCCAAGACGTCATGATACACAAACACCGCTGTTTCGTGCAAGTGGGTAAGACGCCGGACCCAGCTGCTGGCGGAAAAGCGGCGAAAGAAACGGCGGAAGCGTGACATCCAGGACTCCGAGGACGACGAGGACAAACCTCTGCTGCAAGTGTTTGTTGACATTGAGAGCATGCAGGAGGGCGGTTGCCACGTGCCCAACTTGGTGGTGTCCGAGACCGAACATGATGACCGTCCAGTGCGGTTTTTGGTTGCGCGTCATGAAGAAGGCCGTGATCACGATTCCCTGTACGCGCGCCAAGCTAGAGAACCATCCGCAATGGCGGGCGTTCCAATGAGGGCGCGCTCCACAATTGTCGGCGGCGACCCCGTTGCATGTTACCACTGGTGTGCCTTTGGGCGTCTGCGGGGACGTGGAATTGAAACAGTTTTCGGCTCATCCCTCCATGGCCGACTACACTATCGTGGTGGTGGACACCGACCGGAACTTTGAAACTTACGGGTCTGGCTCCAAACATTTGGGACTGTTGCATGAGGGGCATCACTACGACGTCATCAAATCTTTACTCGGATTTTTTGGCACCAGTTACTTTTGCGCCCATTGCTACAGGGGCTACAACAATGCGGGCCAACATTGCTGCACCCAAAACGCCAATCATTGCGGGGCTTGTTTGCAAGACGGTTGTTCTGATCATGCTCGGGCTCGGTCGGAGAATGGGACGGCTAGCGCGTCGTGCCCCCATTGTCGGCGTCTGTTTTACGGGGACGTTTGTCTGGCCAATCATCACGGCCGTAGCGACGATGGTCGCGTGGCGGGACCCGGACACCCTAGCATGTGCGACAATTGGCGCAAATGTCCAGACTGTGGAAAACTGTTGCGAGGAGCACGGGAGATCCAGCAACACGTGTGCGGTCGAGCCTACTGTCCTTCCTGTCTCCAAGACGTCATGATACACAAACACCGCTGTTTCGTGCAAGTGGGTAAGACGCCGGACCCAGCTGCTGGCGGAAAAGCGGCGAAAGAAACGGCGGAAGCGTGACATCCAGGACTCCGAGGACGACGAGGACAAACCTCTGCTGCAAGTGTTTGTTGACATTGAGAGCATGCAGGAGGGCGGTTGCCACGTGCCCAACTTGGTGGTGTCCGAGACCGAACATGATGACCGTCCAGTGCGGTTTTTGGGGGACGATTGCATCAAAGACTTTTTGGAGTGGCTGAAGACGTTGACCGAGGAGGACACGCGCCCGGTCACGGTCATCGCCCACAATTTTCAGGGCTACGACAGGTACCCCATCATCAGCGAGTATCATCGCCAGAAGATTTTGATCGAACAAGTGCGGAATGGGGGCAAGGTGCTGTGCTTGGTACGCGACAGGATTCGCTTCATCGACTCGCTGTCGTTTTTTACAAATGCCCTTGTTGGCCTTTCCCAAGACCTTTTGGCTGACGGAATTGAAGAAGGGGTATTTTCCCCACCTGTTTAACACGCGCGAGCATGCCCGGTACGTAGGGCCCATGCCCGTAGGCATGTCCGTTCAGCAGCGGAGTTTGACAAGTGGCATGCCCAACAGGTGGCCGAGGGAAAGGCGTTTGGTATGATTCAGGAGTTGGTGGCCTATTGCGAGTCGGACGTCCAGTTGCTCAAACAAGGTTGTTTGACTTTCAAACGACTGTTTGAAGCCCAGACGGGTTTTAACCCTTTCGATCAAATCACCATTGCTTCGGCCTGCAACCGGGATTTGCGCAAGAACCGCATGGAGCCCGACATCATTGCCAGCGAACCCTTGCAGGGATGGCGCCTCAAGACCAATCATTCCCTGGGGGCCACGGAATGGTTGCTGTGGCACGAGCGTCTTTTGCGGAACGAGGAGTGGAATGCCTTGACCCCAGAAGGCCAGGAGGAGCACGATACCATGGCCTTGGCTTATCCCGACTCCATGGACCGCCACCACCCCTTGTGGTGCAACCATTTGAAACACGCGCGCAACGTGGCCGAACACCGGGTGCCCGGCTCGTGGTCCAGTTTGGATGGCTACCAGCCGAACGTCATGTGGCCTACGAGTTTCACGGTTGTTTCTGGCACGGCTGTCGCACCTGTTTCCCCCAGCGTACCGAGGAACACCGCCGATTGTTGGATCGTTCCATGGACGACGCGCGGATGGTCACCGAACGCAAGATGCAGTTTTTGCGCAAGCGCGGCTTTCGTGTGGTGGAGAGGTTGGAGTGCCAGTGGAACCGCCTGAAAACGGAGGACTCGGACGTGCGGGCCTTTGTGGAAGAGCTGGAGTTGCCGGAGCCCTTGAATCCGCGGGAGGCCTTCTTTGGCGGCCGCACCAATGCCGTGCGACTGTATTGCGCCGCAGACCCAGTCCAGGGGAAAGAGATTCGTTACTACAATTACACTAGTCTGTACCTCTTCGTGAACAAGACAGGCAAGTACCCTGTGGGGCATCCGCAGATCATTTACCAACCGACACGATGGACATTTCACAATACTTTGGCTTAGTCAAGTGCCCGAGATGCTGTTTCACGCCCGTGTTGCTCCATCGCACCCACGAGAAATTGACGTTCCCCCTCTTTTTCAGCTGCGTGGAGAGTTACGTGGACCGTCCCCTGTTCGACAAGGTGTGCCAGTGCCAACACCCGTACGCCAACCGCGCCCTGGTGGAGACCTGGTGCACGCCAGAATTGGAACAGGCCGTGGCCATGGCTACACCATCCTGAGCCTTCACGAGATGTGGCACTTTGCCGAGACGCGCGTGGGGTTGTTCGAGGATTACGTCAACACCTGGCTAGAGATTAAGAAAGAAGCCAGCTGTTGGCCGCCCGGCTGCCTGACGAAAGCCCAGAGGCGAGCTTCCATCGACGCTAACTACCAACGGGAGGTCATTCGCCTGGACTACGATTGCATCCAAAAGAATCCCGTGCTCGTGCATTGGCCAAGATGATGCTCAACAGCATGTGAGGCAAATTTGCCCAACGCGAAGACAAGATCCAAGTGCGCGAGTTCGTGGACCCCCAACCCTTTCACAGCTTTTTGGACAGCGACCAGAACGACATTCGTTACGTCAGCCGATTGACCGAAGAGCGCGTGGAGGTGCACTTCAAGAACGAGACGCACGCCGAAAGCCTCTCACCCAACCTCAAAATCTTCATTGCCTGTTTCACCACCTGCTTGGCTCGCCTGCGCTTGTACGAGGTGCTGGAGCTGCTGGGGGAACGCGTGTTGTACTTTGACACGGATTCGGTGATTTTCTTGCACGCCTAGACCAACCCGACCCGACTCTGGGGATTATTGGGCGATTTCAAGAGCGAGCTGGAGGCCGACGACCCCATCGTGGAATTTTGTTCGGGGTTCCCAAGAATTACGGGTACCGGACGCGCGGGGACACACCGTCTGCAAAGTGCGGGGCTTCTCATTAGACAGCGAGGGCAAAGTGCAGTCGAACTACCAGGTGTTGCGCCAAGACACCTGGACGAATTGGAGTGCCCCCTGGCGGCACCGCGCACCACGCGCATCACTAGTCCCATCACATCGTGCGGGTTGCCAAAGCCTACGCCTGTACACCCAACCCCAACCAAGGACTACCGCCTGGTCTACTCCAAGCGCGTGTTGGACCCCGTCATGGCTTGGACCTACCCTTACGGCTACGAAATGGTCTCGGAGGCATGAACCACGGACACTGTATTGTCAATGAAATGACTTTTAATGCACCATCAAAGTGAAAATAAAAGTTACAATTTTAAACACACTTTGGCTTGTAGTATTTGGCAGGCGAAGTGTGGGTCCCCGGTAGGGCTTCGTTGGCCTCGATCATTTTCTTGTCGGCTTCCTACTTGTCCCGCAACGTCTTGGCGCAGTCGTAATCCACGTCCTGCTGCTTGGCCACGGCGTCCAAACGATTGACCCCAGGGTCCTGCTGCGATAGGCGCCGCTTGAGTCGCGTCCCCGGCCCCAAGAAATGGTAGCCGGGCCAGTGAAATTCGATGCCCATCTTGTACAACCAATGTTGAATATCCAATAGACCACAGCGCATGCTTCCGTCGGCCTTTTACGAGAAGTCTTGCTCATGTAATTTCCGTCTCACGGGCCGAGTGCGCCAATCTTCCCAACTGGCAACGGTTTCAAGCGCTCGACTTCGGTGGCGTGTTTCTTGCGCCACTCCCCACTGGTTTGAAAGAGTTTTTGCGCTCGCGCTGTGGCTTAGGCGAAGGGTGTGGTGGCTTCGAGAGCAGGTTTTTTACGTCGAGGGCCGTATGGGTCTGGTGCGTGGCGTGACAGACGGCGTTTTGGTGGCAGGCGCGGAGTGTGCCCCTTTAGTAAGGTCTTGGGCATGGTGTCCAGGGGTCCCCTGACCAGTCCCTCGTCGTCCTCTTCGTCCAAAGGCACGGCCGCGGCCGTCGGGGTGGTGCCTTGACGGACGCGGCGGGTGAGTTTGCGCAACTGCCTTGACACGGACGCATTCAAAATCAAAATGGCGTGTTTCTCGGCGGCCAGACGGGCGGCTTTGTCCAGATGCGTATTTTCGGTCAGTCGTCCCTTGTAATATTCCACCAGGTTTTGCATTTCTTGGGGACTGACCAGAAAACGCGTTTGAAAGGCATTTATGGCCATGTTTTTACAGGAAAGCGCAACAGGTGCGACAAGCCACTTCCATGGTCCCACCGTTGACTATGCATTCCATTTGCCGGCGACAGGCATCGCAAGCCGTTTTATACCGTAAGTCGTGCAGTTGCGTCTCCACCTTTGGGAGGCGCGTTTCCAAAGCATTGCACTTGGCTTCCAACTCCGTGGCCGTCTCTTTCCACTCTTGCGCTTCGCGGTTGGCCTCCACCAAACGTTGGGCGAACGTGACGCTCATAACGACTTGCGAACGCAACAAAAATCCAGCACAGAATTCATCCGTGCCAAAAGCCTCGACCTTTTTGACTCATGACGATTTGACGCCGCTTTTTCAATGAAGGTTGGCGTTTGGCCAGGTTACTCAGGGTGCGTCGGTGCGGGCGTAGACGACGGACCACGTCCTGGTCCAGGGGCATGCGTCCGTTGAGAGCATTGAAGACCATCTCGCTGATGGTATTGATTTGATCGGCGTTGGCTTGTTGCAACTGCTCGCGACGTTTCTGTTTATTGGCTTCTTTCAACATGGACCGCAAGAAGCCAGTTGAAGACGCATGCGCGGAGGGGCCATGTTAATTCGAACCGAAGGAGGAATTTCGACTGACGTCGGGTGGTCGTCCGTCTTTATAGACGGTGGTGATGGTGTTGGTGTGCGTCACCCCGGCAAAGTGACGACCGGCTGTGCATTGACAATTTTCCCCCATGCAACATTTCCAATCGATGGCGCAATTCAGCTTTTACGTTTTCATGGCTTTTAATGCACATTGTTGGGTGATACAACATTGAGTCCACGGTCCCTCCACCTCGTCGGAGGAAAGTTGGTCCCCGATCAGCGTGCGCAGACGCCGTCCGTCTTGGTGGTCGTTTTTGACAAAATTACGTTCATCAAAGTCTTGCAAAAAGTTCTCCAACGTGCGATCGCGCACTTTGTCTTTCAAGTACAACAGGGTGTAATGACCGCAGGCCCGACTTTTCATGGCTTGCAGGGGGCGATCGCTGCGTCCAGCGTGTTGCTAGTGTTTGCGAATCCAGGCCAAGAGGTGAGGCACGCCGCACATGTCCAGGGGCAGACCGTAACTGTCAAAGACTTCTCAGATCGGTCCCTCGGTCCACAAAGCCAACCAATGATTGCCCCGTTCTCCTTCTGGATCCGTGTTTGACGATGTAGGCCGCGCGGCAGGTCTTGGTGGGTTGGGGTGGCAGCCGGTTTTCGGGAAAGACGCCCAGAAACACGCGTTTCAACAGAGCATCCGAGGTTGCCAAGCCTCTCAACACGCGATCGCTGAGCGCTACCAGTTCCATGGCGAGACTGATCATCCACTTCACACATCGTGAATGTTATACTGTACGGCTCCGTTGTCATCGATTTCGATGACGTTTTCGAATTCGCCCCAGACCACCACCGTGATGTTCTTGGCGGGAGCCGCTGCAAAGATGATCTCCAATTTGACGTCGCCGGCTTGGCGTGGATTTATCAGGGCCATGTCCGCATTGCCACTGGGCACGTTGTTCCAAGCGAACAGGGTGCAGTTTTTTTCGTTTCCCCAATCTCCAGGCTTCACCATGCAATCTGCGCTTTTGACCAAAGGTCCGGTGGCTTGCAGGAACCGAAAGTACACGGCCCAATCTTTCAGGTTGCCACTCTGGTTGAGTTCCAGTGTTTCGTAGGGATATTCCTCGCCTCGCACAATCTTTCTGATGCCAGTGACTCCAACTTTTGGAAGGCAAAGGGGTGGTGATCGAGCGCACCGTTGTAGGCTTCGCTCAGCACCAACCCCATCACCATACGATCGGGCACCCGGTTTTGGAAGATGTCTCTTTCTTCCAAGCGCGTGGTCTGGCCATCGAAGGTGAAGGTGCGCACGTCCGTGCGTACGGTGGGATAAGCCACGATCTTGTTTGGCTTGCATTTGAGTTCCAAGTTGGTGTACACGGTGGGCTTCAAGGCCAATCGACACACGTAAAACCTGGCATCAATGTGCTCGGCCTTCAGCACCACCTTTTTTCTTACTAGCCATGTTGGTGCCGAACAGAAAGAAATCCGGGAAATGAACTACAACTGCAATATCATTTCTATGCCCGGCACCAAGATGCGGCCCGTGTAAAAGGCTTCCAGATGAGGTCTTATGATCAAATCCACTTCTCCGGCTCCCAATTGCTTGATCTTGTTGTCCGTGCCAGTGGCCCAGCCCGTGGTTGTGGGTCTATCATCGGTGCTACTGGTACGAGCCAATTTGGCCGGCACGTTCACAAAGCTCACCCAACCTTGCAGAGCTAACAAAGTTACTCCTTCGGCTTGCGTGTAATTCAACAGTGTCTCCAAGTAGGCTTTGTAGGCGTAACTGTCTGTCTGGGGGCTTAGCAAGGTTCCGTTGAAACGCACGTTGGCTTGACGAATGATGGTGTGACGAAAGTTGTTGACGGGGTGGGTGTACTTGGTGTAATCGGAACCAGACGCTTCGTTGCTTTGTATAGTATCTGTTCCGTCGGCTTAAAACCCCGCGTTGGTGGACCTCGGTCACCAATTTGACTTGTCCTTCCTCATCCGTTTCCTTTTATGCTTGCCACACAGAGCACCGCCTGTTATCGACGTCGGTCTCTTGCAACGTCGGGGAGTCGCCTGCACGGCCACCATGGGTACCGGCGAGACTACTACGGGCGCCGCGGCCACGGGCACTTGCATGGGTACGCTGGTAGCGTCTGGCGCCGTGGCCAACGATACGCCCACTGGAGCCGCTCGCACTCGACATCTGGCCGTGGCCACGCGAGGTGCCGGCGATGCCATGGCCACATGTGCAGCCACGGGTGCAGCCATGGGTGCAGCCACCACTGGAGCAGTGGCCGCGGGGGTGGCAGCCACATGGGTGCCATGGTCACGGGCGCCACGGCAGCGGCGACGTGTTCTGGCTCTTGGGCGGGGTGCCGGCGCCGTTCCTTGGGCGGTGGTGCGGACACGTTTGGCGAAGGCTTGTAACCCTTCGGCCACGCCGAACGTCCAAACTCCAACAGCGTGTCTCGTAGGCCATCGCCGTTCATCTTGTGTGGAAAGTAACGCGTCAAAGCACCACCGTCCATGCCGGGCGGAGAATAATGCGTCAGACTTCCTACCTTCATGTTCTCGTCCGTGCGTACGGTGCGATAGGCCACGATCTTGTTTTGCTTGCGTTTGAGTTCCAAGTTGGTGTGCACGGTGGGCTTTAAGACCAGTCGACACACGTAAAACTTGGCATCAATGTGCTCGGCCTTTAGCACCACTTTTTTTCTTGCTAGCCATGTTGGTGCCGAACAGAAAGAAATCCGGGGAATTGAACTACAACTGCGATATCATTTCTATGCCCAACACCGAGATGCGGCCCGTGTAAAAGGCTTCCAGATGAGGTCTTATGATCAAATCCACTTCTCCGGTTTGCAAGAACTTGGCTCCCAATTGCTTGATCTTGTTGTCCGTGCCAGTGGCCTAGCCCGTGGTTGTGGGTGTATCATCGGTGCCACTGGTACGAGCCAATTTGGCCGGCACGTTCACAAAGCTCACCCAACCTTGCGGAGCTAACAAAGTTACTCCTTCGGCTTGCGTGTAATTCAACAGTGTCTCCAAGTAGGCTTTGTAGGCGTAACTGTCTGTCTGGGGGCTTAGCAAGGTTCCGTTGAAACGCAGGTTGGCTTGACGAATGATGGTGTGACGAAAGTTGTTGACGGGGTAGGTGTACTTGGTGTAATTGGCAGCAGACGCTTCGTTGAATTCTATAGTATCTGTTCCGTCGGCCCAAAACCCCGTGTTGGTGGCACCCTCGGTCACCAATTTGACTCGAAGTTTTATGTAACTGCGAGACAGATCCACGTATTCCTCCAGGCCCCTATCTTGAATTCCATGGGCGTGATGCCCGAGGACACCGGTTCATAGGTGTTCATCCGATAGCCCTGGATGGACACGTCGGAGGCCGGGAACGCAAACACGTTCAGTGACGCGCTTTTCTTGCTCATTGTCTTCTGCGTCTGCGTGCTCGACGATTCGATCCCCGGCGTTTGATACTCTGCTTCTTGAACGTAAACCCAAGGGCGTTTGCACGATGGGACCCAAGAATCCGCCCACTTGACCGCCGCCGCCGAACCTTTCAAGGCTCGGCTGTAGCGCGGAATTGATCGCACGGCCCAAATCATGGTATGATATTGAAAATGTCCTTCCTCATCCGTTTTTTTTTATGCTTCCCACACAAAGCACCACCTGTCATAGACGTCGGTCTCTCGCGATGTCGGAGAGTTGCCTGCACGGCCACTATGGGTACCGGCGAGACTGCTGCGGGCGCCGCGGCCACGGGCACTTGCATGGGTACGCTGCCAGCGACTGGCGCCGTGGCCAACGATACGCCCACTGGAGCCGCTCCCACTCGACGTCTGGCCGTGGCCACGCGAGGTGCCGGCAATGCCATGGCCACGGATGCAGCCACGAGTGCAGCCACCACTGCAGCAGTGGCTGCAAGGGCCGCAGCCACGGGTGCCATGGCCACGGGCGCCATGGTAGCGGCGGCGGGTTGTCGCGTTCTGGCTCTTGGGCGGGGTGCCGGCGCCGTTCCTTGTGTGGTGGTGCGGACGCGTTTGGTCAAGGCTTGTAACCCTTCGGCCACCGCCGGACGTCCAAACTGGAACAGCGTGTCTCGTAGGCCGTCGCCGTTCATCTTGGGTAGAAAGTAACGCGTCAAAGCACCACCGTCCATGCCGGGCGGAGAATAACGCGTCAGACTACCTCCCTTCATGTTCTTTTCGACGGACTCGTGCGACTGCCAGTGGGTTTTATACCTTGCGCTTGAAATGTAAGGTGACCAACGTCTGCTGGTGAGGATATTGAGTGGGAAAGGTCACGTGTTGGCCGGTGACTTCCGTCACACCCACTTTAATGACTTCCACAGTGCGTTGACGCACGGGATGAAAACGTTCGTGCTGCGATTCGAAAAAGGATGACGAGTTTCCTCGTAGATCGTACTTGACGTCTTGCAGCAAATCCACTTTTCGACCGCCCACCATGACGCCTTCCCCCGTATTGCAATAGACCAACATGGTGCGCGCTCGGGGGCCCACCACACGTTCAAACATGGCGTTCATGTTGAGGAAACGCGACTTGACTTTGGTCGAAAATGTGATCATTTGATGTCTGTTCCGACGTTTTTCGAGGGAGATAAAGTTGTTACCACCCACGTAGGTATCTCTGGTTAGCTTCAACGTGCCATCATCCGTTTCTCTGGCCATGGAAATAGCTTGCAATCCACTCCAAAGCTATCCGGCTGCCCGTCTTTCTTGACTTGTTTGACTCAACCGATGAGCTCGCACCAATGCAAGTCAAAGTCTATGCCCGTGCCCGGCATACCTTCCACCACCAAGTCGTCCTCTCGCTGCCAACTGTACTTGATCCATTTAAGGATCTGGTCATTTTGTTTGAGCACCTGCGTGAGCTTGGACTCCATGAAACCCAGTAGACTCTTGACATAGTCCACGCCATTGGCAAACTGCACCTATGGTGCCCAAGCTTCTGCTCGGTCATCAACACTTCGTTGAACTTGATGTATTGCTGACTTGCGCCACCAGACAACCGATAGGTTATTAAGGTGGCCATGGCCACGTGATTAACCAAGTCCAGCTCCAAGGGCTCAGATTGAGTTGGGCGCGGGGCAGCGTGATGCTGCTCATGGCCACTTGCCAACCATCGGAGGGAAAGTCCAACAGATGCGGCAATCGCACCTTGAACAACGACGGATTGTTGTTGGGGAACTCGGGAGTGCGGTGACTGGGCAATGTCACGAGGTAATTCACCATGGTCACTTTCGCTGGACAGAGCCAAGGGCTCTTTTTATACTCCCTTTTTCTTAAATCGAAAGTGCAAGGTCACGTAGGTCTGAGCGCGTCCGTCGTCCGGAAACTGCACCAATTCCCCGTTGGTCTCGGCGATGTTGACCTCCAAGATTTCGATGGTGCGTTGGCGCACCGCATGATATTGTTTGTGCACTAGTTCTTAGTACACCCGTTCGGCGCCCCATGCGTTTGTGGGTCACTTCCCGCAACAGGTCGGTCTTTTTGTCGCCCACGATGGTGCTGCCGCCCACGTTGGAGTACACGTGCAAGGTGCAAGTGGGTTCGTCCATCACATTGCGAAACGCTTGGTCGAAATTGACGAAATGGCAATTGAAAGCACTGCTGAACGTGTACACCCGATTTTCACCGGTCTCAGTGGTGGTAAACAAACCATACCCGCCAAAGAACCGGTCGCGCTCCTTCTTCCAAGTGCCGTCGTCCTCTTCACGCAACGTAGCCAAGGCGTAGGGGCCCATGATGATGTTACCCACCCGGTTCTTTTTCAACCACCCCATTTTCACCCCCAGCGTCTTATCGATGCCAAACGAGAGACCGGGCTTGGTGATGATCAACAGTTCGGGACGACCTCGCTCCGTAGTCCACTTGTACTGCAGGCGTTCGGTCATGACGTCCCCCACCACCATGTGATCCACGTCCTTTTTGTACCTCAATTTCTCGACTTATATCAAATCGGCACCCACTGTTGATCATGACCAAACACTAACACGGGAAAGGTGGGGAATCGAACCCGTTGCGGCCAATGCAGGGTGTAACTGCGCACCCCCGCCAACACATCTCAGGATCGGCGCAACGAAATTTTTTTGGCCTCGGCAACCGACGCACGCCGCCCAGACTTCCCACGGCGGCCGGGGATTCGTATTCGGCCGCCAAGACCGCATCGGTCTTCTTTTTTTCTTTTTTGACGCTGCGCTTGGACATGGAGCAAACACAACTACACACGCATTCTCAATGACTCTCTCTTTATTTACATTTTCACATCTGTTTTCGGGCAACAACAGTTCCTGGTCCGAATCATTGGACTCCTCCATGTCCGAGTACTTGGACTCCTCCTCCTCCTCCTCGTTCGACGAGATCGCCATGTCGTCCGACTCGTAATCAGAGTCCGCCAATTCCTCCGGCTGCAACATACACTCCTGGTACCGTTGGCAAGTCAGGCAGCCATCGGGTTGCCAATACAATTTGTGCTGGTGCGTACCATAGCCGTAGGTGTCACGCATCAGCTCCCTATATTCTTCGCACAACACCTGATTCAACAAGAGTTCGCACCGCCGTTGCCACACTCGACGTTCTCCGCGCTCTCTCTCTTTCTCCTGGCGCTCCAATTCTATGTGCTCTTGTTTGACGCGATGCAAGGCCGACACCACGTCCATCAAATTCAACTCGCGTCCTCTGCCTTCTTCGTGGCTGCCATTGCACTGCTCTGCTGGAGAATCGGTCTGACATACTTGGTCGGTTCCTGATACACCGGCCCCGCTTCCGAGCATCCTAAAGCGGTTGCCAAATCTTGAAACCAATGTCCCTGACACTGCTCGAAGGTGAAACCGGCTTCCATCCCTTTCTTCACCCGCGCCAACAAGAACTCGTTGTCCGAGGCGTAATCCTCGCGTTTCAAGTCCTGGTAATAATACTTGCAACTCATCCTCACCTTTTATAGCCGTCAACTCCTCCTCTCTCCTTTTATAGTCATGATCCTGATCTTCTTTGGTGCACGTGGCGTCGACCCATCTGACCAATCCACGTGAACTTGACCGTATTTGGTGCGAGTGGCGTGAGCCCCCCTGACCAATCCACGCGGTCTTGACCGTATTCGGTGCGAGTGGCGTGAACCGCACATGACCAATCCAGGTCATCTTGACCGTATTTGGTGCATATGGCGTCAATCTCTGGGCATAAAAACGCACACGTCAAACCCACGCCATCAGTTCTCAGCATGTCCACACCGACGACAGCAAGTTTCGACCAGGCCCTGGAAAGATAAAAAGCCCGTCAGAAACGCCACGGGGAAGGCGGGCGCCACACCCAGTTGAGCCAACGTCTGCCCGACGATGCCACCAATCGCAACGATTTGGCCACTTCCGAGCTGCCGCCCTAAGGCACTCGTAAGAGAACGCAGCCGTCAATCCTCCCACCGGTGCGGCCAAAAAGAAAAAAGAAACCACCTTGACATTACAGCCGCCACCACCAGAGACCTTGGACGTCTTGCCACCGCCCACTTCGTCCACCCCACTGACGGAAGAACAACTCTGGAACCAAGAAACCCAAGAGGCCACCGATCTGATCGAGCAACTGATGGCCGAGCTCCCTCCTACGAAGAGGCAGTGACCACCACTCCCCTGTGTCCGTATCACAGTGTGCCTTGGAGTATCTGATCTCCAAGAAAAACAATTGGCCCTACGTGCGTTGCAGTCGGGTCAAGCTGCTGCCTTATGGTCGAGTCCAAAACGACTGCGTGATATTCACCTCTAAGGAAGAGGCACCCTATTATTTGAAAAACATCCGTCACCAACGGCACTCCGACCAGGTGCTCAGAGACGGCAATTCGTTGCCCGACCAGTACTGTTGGTGCAATCAGCTGCTGAGACTGACCACCAGTCGCTCGCAGAGCAATCCGGGTCGCATGTTTCTGACCTGCGCTCAAAGAATGTGCGATTTCATTCAATGGTTAGACCTGCCATGGTCCTCGCGCATCCTGGAAGAGCTGGAACGCCGCCACTACCAAGAGAACGCTTGCATAGCCCAGTCCATCCCACCGCCCAGACCCACCTGGGAACATCCCAAGCCTACCAGACGACCTCCTTTGCTATCCAGGCACCACCAACAAGTGGATCGCCTGCTGTCACCCCCAGAGAAAGAGTTGGCCTGGGTGAACCACCCCCGATTCATCCCTAACAAGGACTTGCAAATCTCAGTTTGTATGCACACTTAATCAAAAATGTGTACCTATTTTTTGATTGGTCAACGTCGCAATAAAAAAGACATCTTTCAGTCACTGTCTGGTCATTTTTGCAGCATGTCCGTTCGCATCATCACCGGCGGCGCTGCCGGCACCGACACTCTGGTCGAACATTTAGGCCTGCAAACAGCCTGCCCTGTCGCGTCATCATCGGATCTTACATCCCCGGGTACACCGGGCCATTGAACCGCTGGACCACTCGGTCATGGCCGAGGCTCTGACGCACGTACGCGCCGTGGCCCACCAGCTAGGAAAAACCTTGACTAACCCCTTCACCCAGGATCTGCTGGCGCGCAATTATCAGATCGTCAAAGAGACCGACACTTTGTTCGCCTTCGGTCGCTTTAATCCCGCCAAGTGCTTGCCCGACGTACCTGCACGAGATCTCGGACGTGGAAGGCGCACCGGATGGAGCGTGGCGCTAGCCCAACGATTGGTTTGACGTCTGTTCTTCTATGACGTCACCTTCAATCGGTGGTACAAATACTCGCCCGACTACGATTGGCTTCATTCCACGTCCATCTCACCCACCTTGTCCCACCAGAGCGCCATCGTGGGTACCCGACAGCTGCACCTCTACCCCCAAGCCGTGGACGAAGTCGAATACCTCTTCTCCCAGCATGACCAATAAGACCGTTTTCTGGTCCGCGAAATGGGTTGGTGCGATCATCACGGACAAATTTGCGGGTCGCTTTATTACGGGTACGACGTACAGTGGAAAAAATTGACTTCCGCCCAACAACACCAAACGTGGTACGTCATGCGAAAGTGCACGGACTGCCCTTCCGCCCAGCCCCAGCCAAGCCGGCCAGCCCCCAAGAGGATCTACGAAAACACCTCCAAGACGTCTACGCCGCCCATTCCATCACCCAACGCCCCGTTGTGCCTTACAAAGGTGGCCGAGTGGAACAGACTTACTCAGGGAAATGGGTCTGCCCAGCTTAGACTTGGAGGTCTTCGGGTGCCCCAAGTTCGACGACATGACGCGCCTGGCCACCGTGGCTTCTTATGGACATTACGTCAAAGCCCCCCAACGACACTGCCCGAGGTGGAATGTTATCATTTCATTCAATCGATGCGCGCTCAATGCGGACTACCCAGGGACATGTCTTTTGTTAATCAAGACCGTGTCATGCGTTTATCTGTCAAAAAAAAAAAACAATTAAAAAACTATCAATCTCATAACGTTGATCATGACTCTTGACAGATTTAAGGTGGGGGTAGAAACCCCCGGGGTGTGTTCTTCTTCTTCTTCTTCTTCTTCTTCTTCTTCTTCTTCACCGGTTGTTGATCCTGTGGGTCGGGTCCAGGGGCGCCGGCAATGGGGGCAGGCCCAGAAATGATGATGCACGTTTTGCATGTACTGTTTCATGCACTACAGATACAAACAATGCTTGTGCACGTGACAGCTGCAGCAAGGCCTCACGACGGTCGTCCACTCCAGGTGCACCGGATCGCCGCCAGCCACCCACTTCCTCTCGCTGTACAGAATGTCCATACAAATCACACAGGGGTCTCGCGCAAAGTCAATGGACTTGCTCCGATACAACGCCTTGTTGAAAATGACCCACGTGCCCGCCACGATCTTTCATATACCACATTTCCACCAATCAGAGTGCAGCCTTACGTCATCCACCGGGGGACGGGGGGGTCCCCCCTCCTTCTCTCAGGTCACATGACTGCCCTCCCGCCCTCCCATTGGTTACTGGGTGTCCCCTATAAAAGGTCGCCCTCACTCCAACGCGCACTTTTACGTTTCCAACATGTCGCACCGATCACAGTCCATGATGATGTGTTTTCAAACCAAGTTTGTCTCGCGCAACAGCGACCCCTGCGTCATATGCCTGGCCGTGGAACATGACGACACCAAAGAGATACCGCATCGCTCAATATGCTGCAACGTGAGCCAGCACCTGCCCTGCATTTATCAGTGGTTGCAGTCGCTGAATCAGCAGCGCATGCCCTGGCAAAACAGGGCCTGTCCACACTTCCACCGTCCCGTGTACTTATTAAATGATTCGAGGGACCCCTGCTTCCTGTGCCAGTCACTCGATATTGGCGGTGAACACACCTACACGGAACGGCTGCCCTGTTTCTCCGTGGCATTACATCACACCTGTCTGTATCAGCACGTACAGAGTTCCCCCATCAACCACCATTCCCGGTGTCCGCGATGCCTCGCCACCTTGGAGACCCACTTCTCCAACGCCACTTTCAACGTGGACAAGGCGCCCCACCAAGCAGGCTAACCTGTGCTGCGTCGCGGTCTGTTGACGTACCGTCCGCCCCAGGTAGAGCCACCCACCCTACGCCGCGGTCGCCGGTTGGCCGAGCGGAACGCATTACGCGTTTCAATACCCAGAGCCCTCCTGCGCCGCATCCCACGCAGTAGCACCCGACGCAACACCCGCCACAGTCTCCGTCGTGTGCGTGGCAATCTTTTTCCGGATGAATGAACATTGAAAATGTAAACAGTAATTGATAGTTGACAAATCATTAACCAGTTTGGAAAAGAATATTATTGCGTGTGTTCATTGACCCTGTGGCCCAAGAAATAAGGCATCTGACTACGGATCAGGGTGTGCAGGTTCGAATCCTGCCGGGGTCGATTCTTTTCATTCTCCCTTTTCCCCTGCCAAGTATAAATCGGGGACCATTTTGAACCCCGAAAAGATCTGGGGAGAGCTCGGTCAAGAAGGGAGTTCGGTCACGTGACCCTCGGGGGAAACCCTCTCAATGCAAATTGACGAGTTTGATTGACAAATCGTTCTGGCTTCTGATTGGTCAATTCAAGTTTGATGAGTTTGATTGACAGGTCGTTCTGGCTTCGGATTGGTCGAAAATTTTGACAGTTTTTGGGTCTATATTAGCCCATAGTACTACTAGAGCAGTCAACAGGAATTGAACACGGTTCAAAAACCTCATACAAAACCATAAAATAATACACGACGGCTATGTTTGTTCTAAAACAAATTTAACAATCAAACAACGATCAAACATTTTCATCCAACATCGTGTTTGACCGATTAGCCACCTCTCTTAACATTGCATTTATTCTTAAATGGCTTTCCATGTTTGATCAAGATCAAACATTTTCATCCAACATTTCGTGTTACGAACAAATGTCTGATCGTTTATTTATCGCAACCAACAAAGCGCGCACAGCCGCTAAAACGAGCAACCAAATGAACCACATAAGGTCGAAATTTCAGCGATAATACGCAAAAAATCGTTTTGTGGACTCACTCTGTCTAGTGTTTGGTCAAACATTGTTTGCTTGACAACTGACGATGTTGGATGAAAATGTTTGATCGTTTAGCCGGGGCTTTAATCCATAATTTTACAAGGACTTATTGCGATTACGTTATAATAAGATAAGGGCAAATGCTTCTTAAGAGCAATTCTCTGTAAGAATCAAACAAAGTGGGAAATGAAAAAGTTTGACCCCCCCCCCCCCCCCACTCAAATTTACATGAAAGTAGACCTTCATGGGGATGTTCAAAAATGACCATTATTGAGGTCAAAACTTAACTGTTGCCATGGGAACACCAAATGTTTGTTGATGTCTGAGAACCCAATTTTGAACTAGAAAACTGTTGGGAAAACTGCAAAATTCAAAACACTATTTCTCAAGTGCAATAAAACACTACAACTTGAGACTTATACCAATGTTAAACTACTACTCTAGTTTTCCTCCATGTATGTCGCTTGTTATCATGTTTATTCTGCATAGAATAAACGGTGACTTAATTAGACATTGTCTCCGCCATTTAAATCTGTGAGTGAAACTAGCAGTACATTTCTGTCACTTTCTCTAAAAGTACATCAGTTCTAGAACCGAAACTACATGGATAGGTTACAATAGACATTGTAGTTGCTAAATTTGTAAAACTTTCTGCGAGGCGGGCTTATATTGTTCTCA
Source organism: Pachyseris speciosa (assembly GCA_016490735.1). Taxonomy (NCBI): domain Eukaryota; kingdom Metazoa; phylum Cnidaria; class Anthozoa; order Scleractinia; family Pachyseridae; genus Pachyseris; species Pachyseris speciosa. The sequence continues at coordinate 61,402 of JAEMWC010000183.1, read as the reverse complement.
GGGTAATCAGCAAAAAACAACATGAAAATCGGGTTTCTTCAATTTTGCTGAAATTAACATTCCCTCAATTCGTTAGGAAAAAAAAATAGAAAAAGACCGAGACAGCTGTCAGAATGATGGAATATTGTCTATTGAGTAAACCTTTGATGAAACCAATCGTTTATGACCATGAATTTTGAAATAAACTGAGTCCAATTGGAACTTACTTTACGGTTTGGTCCATTTCTCCACTTGTTGACTCGCGTTGAAGGAGCTGGTTCTTTCCCCACAGCGGTCGTATTATTTATAAATCCAGTCTCCTGAGCCTTTTCTTCCAGCTTGTCTTGTTATTCATTTCCAGTAGCAGTGTATTTCTTTACTTCTGCTCACTAAATTCAGGTTTGGTGGTACCAAAGCAAACCGACATGGACTTAACGTACGCGTTAGTTTCCACCTTGGCCTTTTGTTGTACTTGTTAAACAGACTTCGCCATTCGCTCCATTCAAAACGAAACCGTGTGCTGGTAAACACTTTTGGGAAAGATTACATTAAATGAAGCTTTGAAGACCAAATACGACAAATCTTGTGAAACATGTCGGCGCCAGGTCAGCGGTGTTTATCAACATAGATGTTTATCGACGCATGCATTCAGGCGAATCGGATTTGCTATTCTCGCATGGAGATTTCCCGAGAGATTTGCTGTTTTGCTACTCCCTCACTGCCTTGCAGGACGCCTTGCAGATGCAGCGAGGAAGAACTGTTTCTTCTAAGGGATTGTGAGCGAGACATATCGAACCATTTAAAAACTCACGGTCTCAGCAAGTCCAATGAAGATGTTTGTGATGAAATTGATTTATTACTTTGTCGTGGAGGTGAGTTGAATACTTCTAACAATCAAGCGTGACAAACGCGTATCAAAAAGGTAGTCGGAAACTGGTATAGAAACTTTTTTTGGCCGCATGCGACCAGATTCTAACAATTTTGTGCGCATTTTTTTTTTTTTTGCAACTTTTTCGTACTTCAAATCGGTTTTCGTGAAAGAAGTGGTTGACCGGATTAGTGGAAACGTGGACTTCTAAATGCAAAGACCTGGATTGATGGCTTTTTAAGGGTCTTTTTCTCAGAACTGCTTATTGTGAATAATAAGGTAGATTTTCTATTATCAAGGTTTAGCAACATGCCATGTTCTTAAGAAATGCGCAGTGTTCCCACGTCCTATATCCACTTGAACGGAGAAAGGTGTTTTTCGCTTTTTATAGCTCTAGGTTTTGCTTTAGGGTTTTTCGATGTAACACGCGCTGAAGGAACTACCTTAAAGATATGCAGTTATCGTCGTGATCGACTGGGTATGTATTGGAGAGGCAGACGGATCACCTACCAAGTTCCTACTAGAGTTACTAGACTTGCTAATCATAAAGGCTCCAAAATGAAAGGGGATCGTTCTGTTTTGAAAAGGCACTCTGTCCTTATCAAGCAACTAACAGGAACTATCGTTCTCATGGGTTCCGGTAAGACCAAACACATAAACTACGGTAAGAATCACAATAAAATGTAAAACCATCTGTGTAACAACGTAGCTACTTCAGATGTAGATAGTGACGTTTCTGCTGGTTACCGGTAGGCCCGTCAGGTGATGAGTGCGACAGGTTAATGCCACAATTTGTATCATTCTCTGGTTTGAGTCTTTGTTTTGGTGACTAGCGCAGCTTCGCGATCCACTGCTGGCAATTTGGCCTCCTGTTTCTTCATCGTCAGCATCCACTCTTTGAAAGTCGGTTTTATTTACCTATTATGGTAATCACAATTGAATTGTCTGATGAAATGCGTGGGTCAACAAATTCATTACAATTTGTGCAGGTCGTCATAAAACCCTTTACCACAAATCAAAATCATTAAAATCTGATTTCATTGGTACCATAGCTTCAGTCTCACTGAGATGCAAATTTGAGATTTATGATCCACGTACAAAAGTGTTTGCATTTACCTGTTTTTATTATTATTATTATTATTATTATTATTATTATTATTATTATTATTATTTTATTCTTTTCTCCTTCTTAACCATTTGTCGAGAGTGCCGGAAAATCCTTGCTTACAGAGTTCAAACAAATCAAACAAATGAAAACGAGCAGCAGGTCAGAATAGACCTGACTGTGATAAAATTATTTAGAAGTTTCCATCTTACAAATGATAACTTTTTTCATTATGTTTACTGAGGAATGTCTATAGGGAAGACAATTGTAACCTATCTCAGCCTTACTCTTTTTTTTTTTGTTTTTTGTTTTTTGTTTTAATAGAGTGACTGTGAGAAAGCAAGCCTTACCAGTAAAGTATCACGCCGGAACAGGCTTCGCAAAGCAGCTGTAACGCAAACATTGACAGCTAAAGGGATTGATCTGTCTTGGCGGATGGATTCTCTCTTACATTATCTCCTAAGTACACTCAATTTTTGTCACTCACTGTTGGTCGGTGAATTTCCTTAACTGTATCACTGCTCCGTTTTGCAGTGCCAGAGGAAAGTGAATTTTCATGCTTGAAAACGTCTGCTTTGGCGATGGTGATTTTTCGGCCGTATTTCAAAGAAGGGCACAAAGCGGGATAACGGTTGATGTGTCAGATACGACACAAACTGGCAGGCTGGAAAAGAAGGAAGACCGCTCAGATTTTAGTGACAGCTCATTCCAGTGCTCAGATTCCAGTGACAGCAGCAATCAAGCTTCTGCCAAAATATTTTCTTTCTCGGAGAAGGGATGTACAAAGTCTTTCGTGCGAATTTCCGCACTGTGAGTACAGAGTGCATATCAGGTCTCTGGAAAAAGTCTCCCTTCAAGACAGAGCTAAGTTAAGTTATGCGCAGCATTTAGAGAAGGCCAAACTAAGGAGCTCTCCAGTGTTAGTCTGAGCGGTGACCCTCATTCCCCTTGTTGAATTTGAGCTGGGCATTAAAGTCTAAACTAAAACTGCAAGATTCCAGCAGTGAAAAGCAGAAGTCCTTTCTTAAGAGGACGTTTTTAGAAGGAGAGAAATCAAGTAAGAAGACCACAGATGAAGAAGTCGCGAAGAAAGCGCTAACAATCAGCGATTTTTTCAATTGATGAGTTCCTTACACCGTCGTAAATTTCTTCTTACTTCTCTCGCTTAGCGGCAAAAAGAAAGCAGCTCAGCGAGTCAGAATAACAGGCACATAAAAACGAAGAGAAGCTACTTGAGTTAAGAAATGATCTTATGAAATGGGCGTCCACTAGTGCACGGAGATCTTCAGCTGTGCCAAATGACGAAAGAAGAATTATCCTCGCTAAAAATGACAACGCTTAAAGCCATCTGCAAAGAGTTCGATGTGCACATCTCAGGACGACGAAAGTAACCCTTCGTAAACGGTGTTGTTTCTATTGTCGAACCTGCAGCAGACAGTGCAGCTGAAAGAGCATGTACTAGCTTCCTAACACAGGTTCGTTAACTCGTAGCATAACAAGAACATTTCGTTGATAAGAACAAAGCCGATTTTTTGTTTGTTTTTCCGCTTTTTGTTGCTGTTGTTTTTATTTTTATATTGCTATTAATTATATTAGTATGGAGCTGGAAGAAATTGTACTTGAAAGTAGGATATACCTGTCAATCAACCACTGACATGTCTTGAAATGAAAGCATATAGGCATGCCAGCTGTATAAAATTGAACATAAGAATGGACAATAGCTATTCCTTCATTTCTCTTTAATAAAATGTATCACTTTGATTGACGAATTGTGTTTTCGGTGTCATTTATAAAATTTTTGCGGCAATAAAATGGTATGAGCTCGAGAACAAACTTTTCAGAGACTGTTTGTGCTACTATGCATAAGTTGTTGATGGCACATGTAATTTACATTAATTTGATCAGAGTTTTGTTCAGTTTTCCACTCGATATCTTCCTCCTGGTCCATGCATAGTAGATCATGCATTTTTTCATCGTTTGGAGCGAATGGTGAAGTCTGATTGAGGAGTACAGGAAAGCGAGTCGAAAAGTGGAGAAATGGACCAAACCGTAAAGTAAGCTCCAGTTCGACTCAGTTTGTTTCAAAATTCGTGGTCATAAACGATTGTTGTCATCAGAGGTTTAATCAAAAGACAATATTCTTTTAATCTGACAACTGTTTCGGACGTCTTCTTGTTTTCCTAGCGAACTGAGGGACTGTCAGTTTCAGCAAAATTTAAGAAGCTTGATTTTCATATTGTTTTTGCTCATTGCCCTGACAACCAAATAGGCCCGCTCCGCAGAAAGTTTTACAAATTTAGTAACTACAATGTCTGATGTAAACTATCCATGCAGTTATAGTTCTAGAACTGATGTACTTTTGGAGGAAGTGAGAGAAAAGCACTGCTAGTTTCACTCACAAATTTAAATGGCGGAGACAATGTCTAATTAAGTCACCGTTTATTCTATGCAGAATAAACATGATAACAAGCGACATACATGGAGGAAAACTAGAGTAGTAGTTTAACATTGGTATAAGTCTCAAGTTGTAGTGTTTTATTGCACTTGAGAAATAGTGTTTTGAATTTTGCAGTTTTCACAACAGTTTTCTAGTTCAAAATTGGGTTCTCAGGCATCAACAAACATTTGGTGTTCCCATGGCAACAGTCAAGTTTTGACCTCAATAATGGTCATTTTTGAACATCCCCCATGAAGGTCTACTTTCATGTAAATTTGAGTGGGGGGGTCAAACTTTTTCATTTCCCACTTTGTTTGATTCTTACAGAGAATTGATCTTAAGTGTCATTGTCTGAGAAAGTGTTCCAGGGGCCAAAAGTTGTGGTCAACCGATTTGGCTAAAACTTGGCACAGAAGTTGGGTGCAATGAGATATTTCAAAAGCCAATTTGGCTCACTTCTCTGACTTTTAGTTTTGGAGTTTCAGGGGGAGATCTCATTTTTTGCCCTTTGAGCACCAACAACCCAGCCTTCCAGGGGTCATTTTGAAAGTGCCATAAAACCCAATTGGTAAATTGTGCTTCCAAATGAATTTGACCATGAACTCTACTGTAATAGAGATTTCATTTCATACATGTAACTTTGTCCTCGAGGTATTGGACAGAGAGGAGCCTGGGGCTAGAGTTTGGCAAAAATAGATGTCAAAATTACAACCCAAAATTGCCATTTTTCAAAAAATCAGTGTATCTACCTGCCTTCTTGCATAACTTCCGTACCTATACATTTATTTACTTTAGTGAGCCAATTATCAAAATCAGTTGAGAAAAATTTGGCTTATCAAGGTTTGTTGAATTTTTTATGAAGCCTTTATGCTTGAATTTTTCATTGATTTATATTCAGTTTCAAGTCATAATTCTTCTCCGTTGCTCCAAGCATTCAAAATCACCATATTTTATCAGGCCTGCTTTTTTATATGATTACAAGATAAAGTTAGCTTAACAAAAACGTTTGTTAGCATATAATCTATGTCTGTTAACAGCCTGCGTAGGTCTTCTAAATACCCACCAGTGAAGGAGAATGACCATGTATACATAGATATATTACAAACATACGAGCTGCAGTTTATGGAAGTGTCGATGTGACCCGTTATTTCAGAGTCCTTTAGAGCGGAGTAAATGAAACCAGCCGTCAAGAAGGAATGCACAGTTAGGAGAGCTGGATAGTAAAACAAAAAGCTTTTGTTGCAAATACAATAATCAAACGAGGCCTTGCATTGAGATGATGTATCAACTGGCCCGCCATTTTGGACATAAGAGAGAGTGGGGACTGGACCGAGTTCCAATTCTTCTTCCGTCTCCCGGGTATGTTTTGTCAGGTGTAAAAAATTCGAGGGTAATTTCACGATGGCACTCTGTTTTTTTGGAGAGGTAAGTGATCAGTGCGGTGTCACGTCATAGGCTGCGCACGAAACAGGAATGGTTCCTTTGTTGTCCTGCGAGATAGACATGACTGAATGGTTGAAGGAAAAGTACAAAGGGTCAGTTGCGTCCGGGGCAAGAGGAAGATCTGGTCATATCAAAGCTACAGGTGATTCAAAATATCAGTTAGGGATCATACGCACACAAATGGTTTTTATCGCGATCCAGTGGACTATGTTTATTGAACAGAGACCACGATATTTTACGATTTTGTTGTATCAAATTGTTTGATTGTGACGAAGATTTCCCGAGGTAATCTACTTGGTTCTTGCGAAAAGAAACTGACATTCAACAAATTATTCATAGAAAGGGCAAAAGGGTTGACTAAAATCCTAACTTTGAAAGGTAGAAGTATAGTTATTTTATCGCAGCAATCTCGTAAACCAAAAACAACGATAAGAATAACTTGAAGGCTGTTTTTCGTCTGCTCGCTCTGTTTGTTTACATTCAGCTTTACCTGTGCAGACGCTTATCACGCAATCACAATTCGAGCTTGAAACTCTACCGTTTTCCTATATTTGCTATCTTTGCAAACATGCTGCATCGAAGCTTTTCGATGAAGTTGACATTTTAAGCGAGAAAATGCCTTGTTTCACGGATAACATTGTTGGTTACAAAAATTATTTCGATACATTTTTTAATTACTTATAATTAGTTATTTTAGTATGTAAATAGAGGTGGCATAATTTTAGGAATGGTATACCCAGTTTGAAACCTATCTCAGATTTATCGTTGTATTCTGAAGCTCGATTAATTGATTAAACTTTTTTCCTACAAAAATAGATGAATCGCGATAAAAAAAATACATTCGATGCGACTTCATAATGACACCATGGTAGAGAATGTTTTTCCCGCATATGGACTCTCTGCTTCGCATCATTGTGAAGTCCTATATTGTCTCAAAATCTACCGAATAAGTTTGTGTTATCGGATTTGCTTGGAAGATTTAAACTACTTAGACTACGTGCTAATACATAGGCAATGAATCCACGTGTGTCCTATGGGAACTGATTCTCAGTCGTTCCGGAAAAGCAATTGACCAAGTAGATGTTGGAAGAATGACTGTGTGCCCAAAGCATCGGTTTCAACTTACTACGCTTTATAGAGCAAAGGTAATAGAGATTTTTTAATGGATGATTGACGCACGAGTCTTATCTGGCATTATAACATACCACAGGAACTCCACCTTTTTAGGAAATCCCTTTGAAGGTTCAGTTCGTAGAAAAACAGCTTACAGCCCCAGGTTACAACCCTGTTATTTTCCGAGCAGAGCCGATTGTTCTTTATCGCGCAAAATACGTTTGGTTGTTGTTGATTTTTTTTTCTTGCGGGCACTCAATGAATTTCATCTTTTCCTCAGTGATGCTAGTACATTACTCACCTAACACTTTCTTTACTCAAACTTTTCCCTAGAAAGTATATTTCTGGTTTTCTACGTGTGTGTGTGTGTGTGTGTGTGTGTGTGTGTGTGTGTGTGTGTGTGTGTGTGTGTGTGTGTGTGTGTGTGTGACGGGAGGGAGGGTAGTGGGTGGTGAGGGAACACATGCTACTGAACTCGTTACACCCCTCAATCCTGAATTACTTACGTTAGACACGGTATGTTGTTAACTTGCGCATTTTGCTCTAGGATAAAGAGAACACACAATCCACACATATGTGGTTGCCATTGACAGCTGCAAAAAGGACTGGTTTTCCGTTTCTTGTTTACTTGAAGAGGTCCTTGTCCGTGTCAAAGAGTCGCATCAATCAGTATGTAGAGCGATCCTAAGAAGTGATAATGCCGGATGCTACCACTGTAGTGCGCTTTTGTCAACCATCAATTCCACTGGCAGAAGGTCAGGCATCGAAGTAATCCGCTATGATTTCTCTGACCTTTAGTCGGGTAAGGACTTATGTGACAGAAAGATCGCCCCTTGCAAACACCGCCTTCGACAGTATGTTGCTGAAAATCCCGAGGTGGAAAGTTCAAAATACATAAAGAAAGGCTTGGAGTCCCCACCAGGAATTGCAGGAACGAGAGTTGCGGAATGCAAGACTGACCAATCAGTGATGTCAGCAGGCGCTGCTTATAACAAGATTCCGGGGATAACGAAATACAATAATTTCTCTCTGACTTCTAAAAGCATGCGCGTTGGCAAGCTTACAATGTTGGAGAGGGCGTGGATATAGGTGGGGTCTTGGAATGAACAAGATGTCTCTGGGCTCGAAAGGATTGGGGAATTGGACGAAAAAAGAAATGCCAGGCAAAGGGAAAACACTATGTCACTGAGTCTGTCAATACTTTTAGCTGCCTTGAACCTGCTTGTATTGCCACAGTTAAGACAATCAAAGAGGCGGATGAACACATGGACACAGGTCATCATATTATGACTCCAGAAAAGGAGACCATATACGACAACGTACGTAGGAAGTGGGCAGCTGTAACGACATCAGTAAAAGTTGCTGGCCAGAAAATTGGCTGGAAAGATTATGTTCCTTTGGCGAACTTACGACTAAGCAAAGGGTTGGCCTTAAAGAAGCAGAAAGCTGCGGTGAGAAGATCTTCGGGTGTCAAAGAATTTTTGACAAATTTATTCAACAAGGGAGCTAAGGATCTTCACCAAAAAGCTATGCCAGCAGAAGTGGTGGAGCAAATAAGGAAAACTTTCCCACTTTCAGAGTGGGTTGAGGTACAGACTGTCAGGGGATACTTTTCTCGGCTAACTTCGCAGCAAAAGGGACTTCCAGTTAGCGAAGGGGAGGGTGAAAACGAAGCGTTGGAGAAAGAGGATTACATGGAGCAACTATTCGGGGTGGCTGAACAAGAGATCGGCCTCCGGTACCCTCTTGTATATGATGATTTCAATTTTGTGATCTCTCTGCCAAGGGTAGGTTAGCCAAGGTTCTGGAAAAGCAAAACTTCAGTCAGCTTCAGTCATTCTGCGAGTATTTTGACGTGGAAATTCCTGGTCGTGCTAATCTTAAAGCATCGTATTACGAACCTCCTATACAATAAGCAAATTCCTGTGATTGCCGTAACTAAATAATTTTTTTAGATTCTTCGACTTAAACCAATCAGTGAGTCAGTTAAGTTTGCGCGACTCGTCGACTTGGTCCAGTCATCGCACTCTCGCGTTTAAGGTGATACAATACCAAAAACATCTCGAGGCGTTTCATGACTTTGTCTGAGGCGTTTTATATGAACATCAACAAGAAAAAAGTTTATCATTGAGCTCTCCTAACTGTGGGGACTTGCCATGCTTGCGGTAATACAGCAGATATGACTTGAAAAATATAAATCAGAGAAAATCTCAAATATTTTTGTATAAAGGTTAGCACATTGTCATTTGTGCTCTATGATGGGTACAGTCAACCCTCTCGTATGCGACCACCCTGGATGCAAGACAAAGTGGTCGCTTACGCTGAGAAGTGGTCATCTACGGGAAAAAATAACAGATTAAGCTCAAACCGAAGTGATTAACGTGGTTACATAAAGTTATTACCTAACGAGTAACAACTTAGGCAGACAGACAACTGACAATGTTTCAAATGGAATAACGCTTAAAGCTGTTGAAAATTTGTACATAACATCTTACATCAATGTTACAATCCATTTTTACTTACAGATAGGATAGCAGCCTTTCTTTTATTAATCAACTGCTATAAACTGTGACCACGCTTGGTCAGCGCTTTTTAAAACTGAACTTTTGTCATATTTGATGAATGGTTTTCTTACAGTCATACGTGATCATGCCGGGTGGTCGCTTACGAGAGGCGGTCGCTATGACAGAGTCGACTGTCCTAGGTTTTCAAAGAAAAAAATCATCCCTTTTTTGTTCAATCAAAGGCCTTTTAAGAGCAATTGTACGGTAAGAGTCAGGGTAATTCTAAACAATGAAACTGATTTGGCTTTAACTATTCATTTTCACTCACCATGTACAGAATAAGGCCCTCATGTCAACAATTTGGTTTTTTTACGGCATGAATTATGCTCAAAATTCCATTTTGAATGGCCTTAGAGGGGCATGGAGTGTTTCTGGCAAAAATTCAACAAACCTTGATAAGCCAAATTTTTCTAAACTGATTTTGATAATTGGCTCATTAAAGTAAATAATTGTATAGGTACGGAAGTTATGCAAGAAGGCAGGTAGATACACTGATTTTTTGAAAAATGGCAATTTTGGGTTGTAATTTTGACATCAATTTTTGCCAAACTCTAGCCCCAAGCTTCTCTCTGTCCAATACCTCGAGGACAAAGTTACATGTATGAAATGAAATCTATATTACAGTAGAGTTCATGGTCAAATTCATTTGGAAGCGCAATTTACCAATTGGGTTTTATGGCACTTTCAAAATGACCCCTGGAAGGCTGGATTGTTGGTGCTCAAAGGGCAAAAAATGAGATCTCCCCCCTGAAACTCCAAAACTAAAAGTCAGAGAAGTGAGCCAAATTGGCTTTTGAAATATCTCATTACACCCAACTTCTGTGCCAAGTTTTAGCCAAATCGGTTGACCACAACTTTTGGCCCCTGGAACACTTTCTCAGACAATGACACTTAACGCTGTGGAGACACCGAGGTCGAACAAGAGTCAGACAAGCAGAGTTAAAACACTCTTTCGCTAACAAGTAAAACGACGTAACAAAACAAACAAACAAACAATTCAACTACTTCATTGCGTCAAAAACGAGTAGAGATGGTTATTTATATCTAGCCGAGAGAAAAATACAAGTTTTATTCTTGAACAAAAGTAACAACGATTAAACCAAATGTTAAACTTCAATTTATTTAATTCACCTCACTGTCCTGTGTTGTAGAGGTTTCTACCACTTGAAAAATACGTAAGCTTGTCCACTTTAGTAAAAACACGCATCCGCAAAAAGCAAACGGTTTGTCCAAAGAAAGAACTTCCTCCACAGAGTTTGAGCTACTCGTTCCTCCCATTAATGCTGGTGAACTGCTTTCTTGGTGAGCTGCAAGATGCGCGGTAAAGTGACAGCAAAGCCCTCGAAGCGTTAAATCATTTTGTTTTCAACCACACAATCGATCCAAGTTTGAAGCTTTTCTCGAGAAAAATCTTACGCGCTTCCCGGCTTTTTATATCACTTGCAAATTCACCATCCGGAGGATCTCTTAAAAATTTCTTAATTGTTATGCTTTTTCGCGAATTAAAAGACAAACTTCGATCGAAGACGGTGAAATTGTTTGCTGAAAATGAGAAACTAACCGAACGAACTGAATGTGAGATTTCGAGCCACGCGGCTGCCGCACGGGGGAAGCGCGCCAAAAATTAAGCCTCGTTTTGGTTTTGGGGTCTCGTTTTGGTTAAGTTAATCTGGCTTGAGTCTTCGATGCAATCGAAAGCCAGTACCTGGTCAGCGGTCAACTTAAAAAAAGCTCACGTCAGTGAGCTCTAAAGTTGAGCCCGCGATACGCTGACGTGATACTGGTCAGCGGATGCCTTGTTTTGACAGGTGTCAACTGACGATAACATGGATATCTAATATCAAAGATGTGCGCTGTTCGAGCGTTGTCAACTGGCTGGTCAGGCTCTGGTCAGGTGGAGTATGGCCGCCATGTTGAGATCAAGAATTGATTATTATTATTATTATTATTATTATTATTATTACTATTAGGATATTATTAATTATTGGGCAACGTCGTCGTCGTCGTCGTGCGTACTCGCCCACGAGCAATACCGCTAACTATTTTTACCATGAGAAAAGCAGTTCACGGGTTTCTATAGGTATGGTGCTCCGCTTGGCGGTCCTTTGGGCCGCCGGAGCTCCGCTAAAACAGATTTCTACTAGTTTCTACAATTTCCTAAAACCTATCTTTTCAATTTGGTATCAAGTGGAGATGATGTGATCTTGATGAAAAGAAACTTTTCTGAAAGATATTGGCATTTGTCTGTACTCAGGGTGTGTTGAGGGTACGGAAGCGAGTCACTTTGATGGTTTTCACCGTCAGTGCCATCTTTGGAGTCTGCTGAGATTCTGACATGATGACCCACTACATACAACGATTTTCGTCTATCAAGCTTGGTCGTTATGCAATTCCCATCACTCACACAATGCTCACGTTTAATTCTGCCGTAAACTCATTTGCATAGGCTTTACTGGGCCGGCAGTTCAGAGGGAAAATGAGAGAAATATTATGTGGTGCACCATGTTCAACTTCAGCCGGGCTGCATCCCCAGAGGAATTCGCAGAACATCGGCATGGGCGACAAGAGAAGCCAGCAGATCAATCGAAAGGACAGGAACAGTTAACAAAGCGATGTGCTTCAGATGGATCGGGCCTGCTCCCTCCGGTCCTTGAGAAATCCAGCCCGACGATGTGAAGCTTTCAGCTAAAAGTAAACAAGTGCATAAATCTAGAATAGCGCAAGTGAGATTTGAATTCGTAGTATTTAAACTGGGGTTAATGAACCTTCAGATTTATGACACCTTCATTTTATTCTTTTTTGCTGTACAACGTATTGTGGAAGTCTACAATTCACTGTTTTGTGTAATACGAAGTATAATTTCTCATCAACTGTTAACTTGTATTTCACAGTTCCCAGTGAAAATCGTAACGTTGTTTTTCATGACTCTCATGGTTTGCTCCTCTCCAACTGACAACAAAGGCCAACAAACGATTCAACGAATATGAGAATGATCATCGCAGTTATGAACACCTCTCAGGGGCACCCAACGAGCCAAATCAACCAAAAGCTGTAGAAGGGCATTTTTAAGTACCCTAAGGTGTTTAAAGTGATGTTTACAAAAGCTAGAAGAAGTTGATCTGTTCGGATTCCCTAACTGAAATTTTAATTGCCCGAAAATGAAAAATCTTTCTTTGAGAAAATGCAAGCTAAAATGAACTTTCCACGAACTTCCTAGGGAACGAAAACCTCGATCAGGGACTATGATTTCCCAATTGGGAATCTTTTAGGCCACGTTTTAGTTACGAAAATCCGAGTGCACTCTTTAATCGACACCAAAAGCACAAGGCGAATTACCCTCCACCGAACAGATATGTATCGAAACTTGTAGTTGGGTGCCCCTGACCTCTTAAGCAGTAGTGAAAATATTCATCACTCACGGTTATGTTACGAACCAACCAAATGACCAGCTCCCATTTGGTTTGTCAGCTCAGTTAGTAGAGATTTATTTTCACTGTTGCTCAAGCAGTGTTCATAACTGCGATGATCATTCACATATTAAATGTTTACGGCCAATTCGTTGTAGCGAGCTGCTCTTTTTCCAAACGTCGAAGGGATTTTGGGTTTTTCTGTCACGTCAATCGTCTGAGTGGGGGCGGATGAATGAATATCATTACGCGACGCTTTCGACCAGCTTCGCCGCTTGCGATGAGCTAGTGGGAAACAGAAATGAAAATGATGCCAAAATATCCAAGGGAAATGCTATGGAGAGTGGTATTTACGTTGAGGGACGGATGGAGAGTAGCAGACATTGGTGGGGGAGACAAATAGACAGACAGACCTTTTGGGGAAGACATTTGTGAGAAATATCAGAAGAATCGTCGAAGCAACCAGTCGATTTAGTATCACCCGGGTTGCAATGCCAAGTTTGTTTTTTTTAGTTTTGACCTATTCACTCTACTGCCTGAACTCAACGGTGTATAAGCTTAAGAGTGAATGCTTGCTGTGTTTTGTCCGATATAGTTCTAAACTTTTATCTGTAGTTTTCAGTTGCCGTATCTGAATCTAACACGACGATAAGCTTATCATTTTATCAACAGCTCGAGATTTTTTACTAATAAAAAAATATTGTGAAGCAGTAACCAGAAGTCTACGAGGATGAGCTGTAACACCGGCTTGAATACGTGACTGGAAGACATTTCTACCATTCATAGGTTTGGTTTCTTGAGAATCGGGAAGATGAATTCCCACGGTTTCCCCATCCTCGATATCCATAGAAAGCTCTGGAGAAAGACATTACTCTCCAGAGAAAGCAATAGCTTCAGGCAACATTGCAAAGTTGTTCAACTTTATAGACTTGTTCTGTTCGCCGCGGGAAGGATTCTCTCTGCCGTGTCATAGGAATCGCAAGCGCGCGAAGCTAGGCGAGGGCGCTGCGTTGTGATTTGCATAAACCCGCACCCACTCAGATGATTGACATAACAGAAAAACCCATAATCTCGTCGAAGTTTGGAAAACGGGCAGCGCGATACAACGAATTTAGCTGTAATTCGCAGTTTAAATATATGAAAATCATATATTCATTCTCAAACGATTCATTCAAACATACCTCATGGGCCGGTCACACGAGAAATGTTTGGTGACCAAATATCATTAAACATTGTTTGGTGACCAAACATTTTACCGTTTGGGCTCCTTGCTTGGTCTTGTTTGGGATTTCTTGATCGTTTTTGGTCGTATTTTCAACCGTTTGTTTGGACGTCAAGCAATGTTTGATGATGTTTGATCATCAAACATTCCCCGTTTGGCAAGGGTTTAGTTGTTAATGTGTTTATGAAACAAATTTAAATACAGCAAATCCTTTAATTTTTTATTTTAAGGTTTAGAATATTTCGAAAAAAATAAGTAAAAAGTATGGTAGAAAGATCGACCTGAGTCGCCTTCGCGTAGGCGTTTGATGTCCGTAGAGAATTTTCTGTGTTCTATTTTGAGCGTTCGAGATGGAGGCAAATTATGAAAGTCTTACCCACAGGTACTCTCGTTGAGCTGCCCGGCGCTTATGTTCTTGTACCTCGTGGCGTTTTGCGTCTTGCATTAAACTGAAAGCTTTCATTGGAGTTAATGCTTGTGCTGATTCTCACCAGTATAAGTCTGAGGGTATGTCTATTTAATGCTTCCTTTCGCTTCACTTTGTCACATGTTTGGCAATCAATTCGCGCCTTTTTTATCGAAGGGGTGTTCTTCTTTTCCTACAACAGCAATGTAAATCGTCTTAGCGTCTTGAAAAATCCAAAAACCTAACCAAATTGAACTGGACTCTTCTGATCGTCCTCTGCGAACTCCACGTTTCTAAAATTCCGCCACACGTACGGTCTCTTGTGAGTGTGGTACAGTTTCAAGTCCTTTTTCTCAATCATCCCATTGCTCCCACAATTCTCCAGGGATATCGGATGAATACTGAAACTACGAGGAATAAAACCCTTTTGAAATAACATGCAAACTGCGGTGATAAACATGACAATAAAACGTTGGAAAAAAAAAACTATATCGTTTAACTTGACGTTTCGTATGTTTCGACATACATCTTCAGAAGTGACAGTTAAGAATAAAAGTAACAACTAAATTTGAAATTTAAGATAAGTAACTAATTAACAATAACATTGACTGTAGCTGGAAACAATTTGCTTATTGAAAGATGCAAACTAATAAAGATAAAGCGTTTCGTTGCTTACATTTTTATTTAGAGTAGGTTTCAATTCGCTAATCAGTAGAGTCTACTTTATCTTGCAATTTGTATCTGATCGACCTTTTGCTAATATCTCAAAGGAGTCCCATTTAAAGTTGTGACCAGTTGTCTTGACGTGGTCTGAGATAAGATCTTTGAATAAAACAAGCAAATCTTTGATTTGGTAGATTAAAGCGCTAATGCCCGCTACCATGTGGCCTCAGTGCTCAAAGAGTAGCTTCAGCTTACCAGATTAATTTGTAAGCTATCCTTGTCACTCCAGCCACATAATAATAATAATAATAATAATAATAATTTCGTGGCTGGTATGACGCGGCGTTTCGTCTCGGACAAGAGACTCATGAGATACTTTTCGAATTCCAGCAAACTCGTTGAGCATCGCGCTCAAAGTCCCGTTCGCGAAGTCAAGATGTTAGCAGTCTGGCCCTCTATCGCAGAAGGATTCCCAACCGCAAGTTCACGAGTTTATATGCAATAGAAATTGTCAAGTACTTGTGAAGAATTTAAATACCAGCCACGAAATTTAAATTCTTCACAAGTACTTGACAATTTCTATTGCATATAAACTCGTGAACTTGCGGTTGGGAATCCTTCTGCGATAGAGGGCCAGACTGCTAACATCTTGACTTCGCGAACGGGACTTTGAGCGCGATGCTCAACGAGTTTGCTGGAATTCGAAAAGTATCTGATGAGTCTCTTGGTCGAGACGAAACGCCGCGTCATACCAGCCACGAAATTTAAATTCTTCACAAGTACTTGACAATTTCTATTGAATAATAATAATAATAATAATAATAATAATAATAATAATAACAATAATAATAATCAGTTTAATTACTCTTTTTGTAGCTTACGGCTAAATTACAAGAGAGGTCAAAGTACTAAACATATATATACATTAACATGAAACATTTTACTAAGAATATCTATATGTAATAAATTTGTCGAGACGGTTAGTAGAGGCCATGGCAGGATCCTCTCTGAAGGTGCCTGAACGTAGATTGTATCCATAGGACACGGTTGTGCGCTGTGGCAGCAAGTTAGCAAGGACACCAGTGTCCCGAGCTCTCTGGATAAACTTAGTGCATGCTGCGGCGCGCCGATCCGATAGAGTACGAAGACCACAGAGCACAAGAGCGTCACTGTAGGGAAGCCCAGGAAAGATTATCTCTAAGGCTTTTATCTGTACACCCTCAATTAGGAGGCTAAGATATTCCGGTAAATTTGCCCAAACTGGGGAGGCATACTCCAACACTGGACGGATCAGGCTGGAGTACACCAGAACTAACTCCCCTTCCAACACACCTGACTTCTTCAAACAACGCAATGCGTACAGGCGTTTGCGCGCTCTCTGAACAATGTACTCACAGTACGTGCTCCTGCATAAATTATCAGTAACATACACACCAAGTAACTTATAAGTGTGGCGCGCTCGATTTCGAACCCAGAAAGCTGCAAAGGAGGAGGATGGTGCGGCTTATAGTTTAAGAAATCAATAAACATCTCCTTGCACTTCACTGGGTTGAGGCGCATGCCATGCTCACTGCATAAGTGCAAATATCTCTTGCAATGAACGGCAGAAAACTGGTGGAACACCTAGGTATAATCTCTACAGCCGAAAGGTCGTCTACATATTTAGCCCTGATCTTCCATTGCCTGGCTAGGTTTTTAACAAGTACTGCAAACAGCAATGGGGCCAATTTAGTCCCTTGGGAAATACCACCCCTAGGCACAACATGACCCGAGATAGCACTACCTAATTTAACCGACTGCGATCTATTTGTCAAAAACGATCCGATCCAGGTAATTAGAACATTATGTACACCAAGATTACGCAGTTCAGTGAGAAGGACATTATAGTCCACGAGGTCGAACCCTTTGCTAAAATCAGTAAATAGAATTCTAGCATAGCAGTGTCCAGTGTCCAGGGCTTCTAAAATACAATATAATATGTTAATTAAGGCTGCGTCGTTGATTTTTCCGGTATAGCAAATTGCAAAGAGTCATCCCACAAGCTTTACATTTCACTGCTTGTTTTATTCATACGTTGGTACTTGAGCCTGAGCATTAGCTTTGCCATGCTGATGAGGCCTAACAAGGCCGACACAGCTTCCCATGGCTGCTAATGCTTGGGCTCAATCTTTGATTTGCTAGATTAAAAGGGTATTGCCCTCTACCATTTGGCCTTTATAGTGGCTAAAGAGTGGCTTCAGCTTACCAGATCACATTAATTTGTTATGTATATCCTTGTCACTCCAGCCACATCCCACAAGCCTTACATTTTTAGTGATGGAAGCGAGTATAAATGTGGACTGTATGGTCGTCATGGCGACGTCAGCTGATTCGGACATAATTGAAGGTTATCAGTGTCAGTCACCTGTAATAATCAGAAGGAAAACATAACAGTTTATATGGCAAAAAACGTTCCGCGCCTCCTTCATCAATTCTCTTAGCTTGCTTCTATTATCGCTCGTAGTCTTGTGTTAAATTTTTATGCGCGCTCTTCAACTCTTTACGTTCTTATCAACTCTTACGTGCTTTCATTAATGGGTGCCCTTTTAACTCTTACGTACTCTTGCTGTCTCTATCAACTGTCATGTACCCTCAACTACAGTCATACTTTCTCTCAAACTCCCATAAACCTCCCTCTATGGCGACGCTCAATGCTCACTCTCACTAGCTGGAATAAAATGTTGCGGATTTTCTTTAACGCTTATACTGTTTCCCTTATTCCCGTTTGCTCTTCGGTATCGATTCCTGCTTGCACTGTTATCAACGTTGAAGCTATTCTCTTAACTGAAGATTGGTCCTAGTAAACTGATATGACATCATATTGACATTTAATGACACATGCTAGGATAGAACTGCAATTGGGTGGTCTTTTATCTACCACAAGGCGATGATGCCAATTTCGCTACTGAAAACTATTTGAAAGACAAAATTGTAGATAAGAATAACTTAGTATCAACAGGGTAATTGGCCGTTTCGGAGTTGCGCAGGGAACTGGGGCGAGTTTCAAATTTTAACTAATCGATAAATTGACACCATCACATGAAAGATAACATTGAGATTGGCCATTTGCCCAAGTTTGATGGTTTTAGGTTTAACAGAGACCAAGTTATGGACTTTAAAACGTAGTTCAAAATACATACAAACGTCTCTGATTTTGAGGCTGCTTCCCCCAATATCATATAAACTCTTTAAAAATATTTTTCAGTTTTGTGACAACTGTAAAATTCCGTCATTAACCTACTATTTGGAAGTAACTGAGGTGAAAATCACTTTGTTTGCCCATTTTCACGAATATCAGACAAATCGTAAAAAAAATTAAGAGTTTATATGGTTTTGGGGGACGCAGCCTCAAAATTAGAGACGTTTGTATTGATTTTGAACTATGTTTTAAAGTCCATAACTTGGTCTCCTTTGAATGTCAAATCATCAAACGTGGTCAAATGGCCAATCTCAACGTTATCTTTTATGTGATCGTTTCAATTTATCGATTGGTTAAAAATTGAAACTCGCCCCACGAAACGCCGGAAAGGAAAAGTTAAGCTAAGCCTAGTTCATATCTTACTAATCGCAAGAGAAATACGTACGTAAGTGTCACGAATTGACTTACGCAGTTGAGAAAATAGCTCCGACATCGGAGGAGTACTGGATTGAAAACCCTCTCGACCTTGTCACTTATCTGGTAACGCACAGATGACGCCAAAGCGTGATAACAACACAGAAGTAAGTACAGTGTACGAGCAACAGGCGAGTAGCGTGACTGGTGACTGGTGTTCTTCCCACGTTAATCAAACAACAGTAAATTAGGCAAATGAAAAACGTTCGTTGATTCCGTGCAGATTAAGGGTGCCACTTCTAAAACGAATCTTTGCTCTAAACGCTTTCTGCTTTTTGTGCCACCTGCATAAGGTGCATAAGTGCATAAAGGTGTTGAAGGCAATGGTTTGTTACCAACAACAAAGAAGAAATTTCACAACGCAACATAAACGTTAGAACCTACTCACAAGTTGTAGGTCTAGATTATAGGAGGAATACAGCTTCAAAACTGATCGGAAATGTTGATTTGTCCTCTGACGCGAAATTTAAAACGCGAAAAGTTCGTAGCCCATCTGGAAGAACAACGCAATAGACGGAAAATGCCATGTCAGATTTTAAATGCGCCAATTAGATTGTCTAACAGTCCACTTCCAACTTAAATTTCTCAACCAAGTATCGCAGTTATCAATTCAGTGTCCTACTATAGTACCAAAGAGTTGATTTATTCATGCTTTTAAAAGCAAAAAAAAAAAAAAGAAATCAGCTTTAGGATGATGGAGAAATGTCTTCCATATTGATCGGAGTCGCGAAACAAAGTGTGTACCGCAAAAAGTCCCAAACGAGAACTTATCGACCTTGCGAATGGCCAATTGCGCACTTATATGCTAGCGTTGCACCAGTTTCCACATAGGCCTGTTACGTTTGATTTTGTGCCATGCTTACGCATGATGCACACTTCACTATATGACAATATGCCTACAATACAAGCAATTCCAAATATACCAGACTATGCTTTACTTGTGCTAGATAGAAAGATAGTTTATTAAAGTTTCAAAATTGCAGCTCAAGTGCTGAATTAGTTAAAACTTTACAGGGAATAAAATTACACAATAAAATATACCAAATAAAGTCATCTATATACAATTGTTTAAAAAAAAACACCTTTTCTTAAGTCTATTCGTTTTGCAAGTCGGGATGTGAAATGTACGAGTATTATTCAGATTAAAACTGTACTTATTTGGCTCTGGCAAAAATCTGTATAGTTTGTGCTCAGGATTGTTACTGATGTCCTGAAACATTTTGACCATTTGAGCCTGTCTGCGATTAAAAAGCGTCTCTAAACTAGCGAACCGTAGTACCTCTGATAGGTGACATGCGGGAAATTTCAGACACGTGAATGTTCCATTAGACACCACCTCCAGTGATCGTTGAAGACAATATGGGCAAGACTCGTTCTTAACAAAAGAGATACGCATCTCTTTTTCATTTGCTTTAGTACAACTGAAAATTGTTCTCATGAGACCTGGGTCGCTTACCATTCACACGTTCCATCCGGGTGGAAATTCTACGTGTAAATATTCATTGCTGCAACTTGTACAAACGCGAAGTGAACAAATCACAAAATGTACTAGTATCAACTGGAAACCTCGAAAAGAAGGGAAAAAGTGCGTTGATTAAGCCGATTGCCTATAATTTTTTATAAGTTTCAAGTGGAATGGTATGTACCATTTCATTTTCCAACCAGAATTTCCGGGTATTCCGTATAAAGGACCCGTGGCAACCAGTTCGTTGACGGAGTCCTGACGTTTTCGTTTACTATGTTTTATAAGTTTGACATATTACATATTTACATATGTAAAGGGCACTTGATCATTTTTGTGGCTACTGCCTCGAAGAGGCTAAGCCAGTTAGTCATAAGGTTGTAAGTCCGTCCGTAACAGTATTCGTATATTGTACATATTTGGTCTTTTTTTACTTTATTAATTGTAAATATGTAAATTAGTAACGCAGGTCCACATCAGCCAATGGCTGCCAGCCTTTTAACCTGCGAGACCAAATAAAGTATGTATGTATGTATGTATGTATGTATGTATGTATGTATGTATGTATGTATGTATGTATGTATGTATGTATGTATGTATGTATGTAGCATTCACAGGATACCCAAGAAATCAAATTTCAGCGACGAGCTCATCACACAAGAAAAAAAATATCACAAAAGAATCAATTTCAAGATGTATTTATAAATACGTGGCTACCTCGTATGGATAGGTTATATGAAAACGTTTCCATTTGTATTAAGTTTATACTCAGATACTAAGAAAGATACTAAGGAAAGTATTGCCCTGTAAGAAGAAGGAAAAGAGAGACCAGGGACCCGTGGTGACTTGTTGTAACCCGCTCCCAAGGACTTAACAAGGCCGAATATCCTGCCTGAGTCTAAAATGAATGGAAATGA
The DNA here is from genome assembly GCA_016490735.1 of Pachyseris speciosa. Lineage (NCBI taxonomy): Eukaryota > Metazoa > Cnidaria > Anthozoa > Scleractinia > Pachyseridae > Pachyseris > Pachyseris speciosa. Next base: position 40,164 of record JAEMWC010000183.1, on the reverse strand, counting down.
TAATGATAATGGTAATGGTAATGGTAATGGTAATGGTAATGGTAATGGTAATGGTAATGGTAATGGTAATGGTAATGGCAATGGCAATCGCAATCGCAATCGCAATGATAATGTTTCTGCTTTAGTCGTAAGGGTAAATTAAACCAGCCTTAAGAATTCCCTACCACCACCGCCCCATGTCATAGTTTTAATTCTAAATCCTGTCCTTTGAACGATCAATAGCTAAAAAGAACAGCAAGCCTAAAAATGTCGAAGGAAATTGGAAGCCTCTACTTAATGCTTTTTGTCTTTATTAGTATTGTTGAAAAGTTATGAGTGATAAATATTTCTGTGTGTTTTGAAGAGTAGTGTAGCATATAATGTCTAAAAATCATGAATAAGATGGACCGGTACGTAATAAAAAGTAATAGAAAGAAACATTCTTAGTAGAAGTTAGTTCATTTCATAGTTACTGAAATGCAACCCCAAAAATCGTAGTTGATACAGCTTTTGCTCTTCATTAACAGAAAATAGAAATATATTTTACTTTAGGAGAATTCAATAACATCTTCGGAAGAACATATTAACGAATAAATGTTTATTTTAATCGTCCGTTGGTTCATTTGCGCAATTACCACAATAACATCACGGGAATGTCATTTTCTTCATTGTAAATTCTTTCGTTTACATTATTTGAAAGCGATTACTGCAAAGCAATGACCGCCCATAATATACAAAGTACATTTCTAACCTTCAATGTCTTCGCGCTTGAGACAACTAGTACACATGTCTGCGTGAATCTGTACCACCCTGCGCAATTTTCAGCCAAAGGTAGGTTGCTACAGTACTTCTGTCCGTGCTCCTATCCACACCCAATGTGTCAGCGACTGATAGTCTTCTGTGGGATCCTTAAAGGCTTTCAGATTCTTCTACGGATTTCTTTTGGAATTCTATTTCCTCTTGGCGGCATGCTGTATTCACTCGTACATAAAACGGCAAAACAGTTTGTGTACTTTCATATAGCCTGCGTGGCAGGCGTAGAAAGGGGAGGGAGAGGGGGAGTTAGAGGGAGGGAAAAAAGGAAGACGGGATTGGGAGAGGATAAGAAGGAACGCCTAATCTAAGAACCCACCGATTTTCTTGTAATCCGATTACGTCTACTGCCAATTAACTGTCAATGCGTTCACCAATCGGAATGTAAAGCGAGCTTTCGTTGCGCGGGAAGTTTCGCTTGCCGGGAAGCGTGAAATCGTGAATATTTATCGAGGCCGGAAAGTTAAAAGTCTGACCTCGGAACAACCATGATGTAGCGTGGAAATGTCCGCAACTCCCACGAAGATTTGGAAATGGGGGCGAAAAAAGAAGGATAATGAATACAACGATCGTTGCAGATTCTGTGGCTTGGTATTTGAGGATAAATCCGGTTCGAGAGTGTCGCTCGAAAATTTATTTACCAAATCTGCAAGGCAAAAAGAGAGTTCAGGCACAGTGTTAGCTGAGTGTTGTTCTTCAATTGGATTCCCATTAGTTAAGAGCTAACGTTTATCGGAATGCGCGTGTAGAAGCTGTGGCCGCAAACTAAGAAATGCAGCGGATTTGTACTGTTGTATTAAGGTAGCTGAAATCAATGTGCAAGAATGCAGCAAACGTCAACTTCCAACGACGATTACCCCCGAACGAAATAAAGGGAAACGGCGTACAATAGAAGATTCAGAGCGGGGAATTTAAAGAAAGTCGCTGCAATCCTGTGTGGAGAATGATGTGGAGGAGATTGAAGAGAGGGATGAAGGTGACAACTCGTGGGAGGATTTGTTATGATCACACTGCAACATCGATGACTTTTCTGAATCAACTGGCAAGCAGTTAAAAGTCGTCATTTTGTACCCTAATGGTGATGTATTTGTCCGCGACTCTTTTGATGATTCAACTTAGTCGCTTATCTAAAACTTGGCTCTGCGGAACTGGAAGGCGGCGGCTAATATCGCATTCAAGCATGTACAAATGAAAGAGCAGAATATGGAAGCCGTAAGAATGGCCCTGTCTGCAGAGTTCAAAGAACTAAATAAATACGATACTATTTGGGAGGGTAGAAGACCCGAAGAAATCGTTGCTTTCAGTAACAAAATTACTATCCACGAGTTAAGTGTGTTTTGCCTACTTTGGCATTCATGTTTGAAAGGAGTGTGCGGAATAACTAAAGCAAACAGTGCGAAGAAGTTCTCCAGGGCTATTAACGCAATAGCCTTAACCTCTGCTTCACTGGGCAGATTTAGAAACCCGCAACTGTCTGCTTATGCCTACCGTATTTCAACCATCCTTTTTCATGCTGGTGCAAAGTACGACGACATTCTCCGTTTGAATCGTTTGGGTGTTTGCATGTCACCCGAGAGCGCGGTTAACCTTCAGGGGCAGATGGGGGAAAATTGTGATGCTAAAATTCTCCTCTGGAAGAAAAGCATCGAGCAAAGTATGGCCGCAGTGAATATGCCAGATGGACGTCGTGAGTTATTGCCGTTGTCACTCGGATTATCATGGCGGTTGGCCACGTTTATGCTTTGTCGGCATTGTTAGTCATATTTATGTGGTTCCCTCAACCTTTTCCCCCTACAAGCAAGGCTATCGTTCCAAATTCAACCTACATCAAGTCTTTCATTCTTTGGGGACAAATTTGGTCTTCAAAGCAGAATTATGCAGCCGAAGTCCAGCTTCATAATCAACTAGACCACCGCCATCTTGGAGTCCACGTGGTGGAAAGCTTTTGCCAAAAGAGGAGCTTACGACGGAAATTCTTGCCAAGGAAGATATCATACTACTCTAACGCTGTGGCAACACATAATATTTTCCTCTTAAGAGCGGAAGATGTGGAAACTAACCCCGGCGATAAGCCTAAATGCCAAGCTTGCCAACAAAATATCGCCTTGAATCACCGATCTTCCCTATGTTCCTCTTGCAACAACAGTTACCACTTAAAATGTAGCGGTATGCCACGTAAACAACATAGAAATGACAGCGTTACAACAGGTTCATCAAACATATGGATTTGCAATCCCTGTTGTTTAGCAACTCTACCTTTTTCTACAATTCCTACAGAACTGAGCTCTTTGTTTTCGGACCAAGCTACACTGGAAATGGATAACTCCGGCGTAAGCGACTCACAATCACCGCTAACACCGATAGAGTGGTTCTCTGAGAACATAAACGGTTATTACAAAAATAACTTAAAGATTGCCCATCTAAATGTTAACAGCATTTATGACAAACGGACGAAGTTATTAATCTACTCGACAAGTGTGCTCTTGACACCCTTTTCATCAGCTAAAGCAAGATTGATGGTACTGTCTCTTCTTGTTTATTCGCTCATTCGCAATATCGAATCATTAGAAGAGACAGAAAGAAAGGAGGAGGTGGAGTATTTGTTTAGATGTAAAAACAAGTGCAAATAACTGGTTTCAGGTATGTGGCTGTTACCGCTCTCCTAGTAAATGCAAAATTACGGATTTCATTCCAGCCTGTTCATCAGCAGCAGAGAGAATGAACATGCTTGATTCCACCGATAACCCAAACGGCCCAAATAAAGTCCTGTCTAACTTCATTGATCAATTCTGCCTAACGAACGTTATTCAGGAGGCTACGAGAACGACAAATTATTCAAGCACATTACTGGACATCGTTTTAACATCTCACCTTGAGAGACTATCGACAAGTGGAATTCTGCACGTTGCGATCAGTTACCACGACCTAATATTTGTTGTGAGAAAACAAAAGCTACCCAAATCGAAAGCGAGAAGAATAGAGTTTAGATCCGTGAAAAATTTGGACATGAATGCGATCTTCTCGGACCTTAAAAATGTTCCTTGGGACAGCTCTTATATGTCTATGACAACATTGATGATATTTGGTCGCAATGGTCTAGTCTCTTAAAACAGGTTCTTGACGAGCATGCACCTGTAAAACGAGTACAGCTCCGTAATAATCAATTGCCGTGGATTAGCCCGGATATTCAAAAGCAGATCCGCATACGTAATTGATTTTATAAGAAATTTCTGCGTGCATCAACAAACGTAAACTGGGCTAACTACAAAAAAACAACTGAACAAGGTCACAGCGCTAAAGAGAAAAGCAGTTAAAGATTTCTGTATCAATGCAGCTTCGACAACATCATTCCCTGGCGAATTCTGGAAATAGCTGAAACCACTTCTTCGAAACAATAACTTTAACGTTGATGGAGCAACCAATATCCACCTCTTGGACGAAGGGAAACTCAAATCTAATCCCAGCACTGCACTCAATGACGTATTGGAATCGGCGTTAAATTTAATGGAAGACTTGAGAATGACCACCCGAGCATTACCACAATTAGGAGCAAATCGTACCAACTTAACTTTGCTTTTATGGAAATCACTACGGAAACCGTAACAGATTAGTTATTAAAAATAAATGCTTAGAAATCTACCGGTCCTGATGGTTTCTCCCCAAAGATCATAAAACTATCTTCTCCAGCCATAGCCTCTCCACTTGCCAATCTGTTCAATCACTGTATTCGCATTAGTGCTCTGCCCAGCGAACGGAAAATGAGTAATGTCACCCCTATCCACAAAAAGGGTGAAACGACAGACAAAAACAATTATCGACCTGTCAGTGTCCTGTCCGCAATCTCCAAGCTTTTCGACAAAGTAATGTTTAATCAACTATACGCTTCCTTTACACCAACTTTCTCATCTAATATGTCGGGCTTTCTCAAGGGACACTCTTGCGCCACAGCTTTGATCAAATTAACAGATGATTGGAGACGCGCTCTGGACGAAACGAAAGATGTGGGAGTGGCTGCTATCGACCTATCAAAGGCTTTCGACTGTATTTGCCATAATTTACTCCTTGCAAAATTAAAAGCATATGGCGTACAAGAGCCAGCCCTTCAGCTTATAAGATCATGTTTGCACGACCGCAAACAAAGGGTAATATGCAACGATTCAAGCTCTAACTGGTTACCCCTACGCTGTGGTGTCCCTCAGGGTAGTCTTCTTAGTCCATTACTGTTTAACATTTTTATGAACGATATGAACGAAACAGTTACCGTCTCGTCATTCCGCCTCTACGTAGACGATACTACCCAATACGCGGTGGAAAACAGTCCATTTCTGCTTCAATTCACCTTAAATGAAGACATGGAAAGTTTTTCATCCTGGCTTGACCACAACTATCTTCAGGCCAATGGGGACAAGACGCAAGGGATGATCCTTGGAAACTCGTCCTATGTTTACGACCTAGTATTTAATGGCACCTCTATCAGTCTCAGAGTACACTTGGACAATCAATTATCTTTCAAGGAACATATAAATATATTGCTAAAGAAAGCATACGCTAAGGTAACTGCTCTTCGACGCCTTAAACGCTTTGTTCCAGCAAATATTTTATTGGTCCTTTACAAGAGCTTTGTATTGTCGCATTTTGAATATTGTAATTCGTTACTTATCGGCGTAAATAAGACACTCAAAAAAAAATTAGAAGATGATAATCATTACGGTTTCCGAACAATAATGAATATGGGAAAAAATTCTGATTATGAGTCTCTCCTTAAAATTGCAAACATGAATTCTCTTGAACACAGACGCATCGAACAATTGCTGACAATTTAAGGAGGATGGTCCTCGCTATATAGGCAATCTATTTAAACCCTGTATCACTCCTTACAATCTTAGAAATAATGGGGTAAACGTGGGACAAAGCCCTTATAATAGCAAGTTTGTCCCTGTTTCGTTTTCTTTTATTATATCCCGTATATGGAACCGACTACCAGCATCCGTAAAGAAGGCACAGAATGTTGCATCCTTTCGTAGCCTTTTAAAGAAACAAAATTTTATTGGATGTCAATGCAATAACTGCATTTGATATTTCTTCTCAATTAATTAATTAATTAATTAATTAATTATGTACATTTTTTCGTTTTTAGTATTTTAAACATAGTTTAGGGATTTTTCTATTTGAATTTTTTAATTAGCCTTCCCTTTCTATTTATTTTATCTATACATCAATATGCGGCAATCTATTTTAGATTTTTAGCCGTCTTAATTCATGGTTTATTAATTGTCAATCTCTTTTACCATAAGCCTCCGGCTCGGGAGACTGGGTAACCACTCCCTGTGTATTCGACATTAAATAAATTATCTTATCAATCATTAAAAGAGGACGGAATGATGCCTCGTTGAACGACGAAATACTGGAGGAGACGATCATCGGGCTTAGAGACCAGGAGTTACCGAGCTATAAGTGAGTCTTTTGTATTTTTAATGCTGAACTAAACACGTGAGCACTTAATCAACATTAAATACTTTCCCTATGACGCGAAATTGTGAAATATTTAAGCGTAGCAAAATATTCCTTGCGTTGATAGGACAACATTGCTCAACAAAGTTCGTTTACTTCAGGGGCGGATCCAGAAAATCCTGAAAGACAGAATTACAAGTATTTTTTTGTTTCTTTTCATTTTTGATGTTAGGATTGTGGGTGACAATGTAGACCATGTGATCTATGCAAGGGTCCAGTCAAAGGACAATACCAACCAGTCCGTACACTGAACTCATGATCACCAGTGTGCAGTCCTGGAAAAAGTGAAAAACGAGTTGTCTGAGTCCAGAGAGCCACAGAAGAGGATCAGAGATATTCAGCTGGTTGAGCTTCTTCCAGTGCAAGATATTCAGCAGCACCTGAAGATCTGCTGGGCAGTTCTTGTAAGCAGAGGTATTTGCAAGTATCTGAAGCCATTCAAGAACTTCCGGGATGTGGTAGTGCACCACACACCACACCCATACACTGATGTCATGTCAGAGAAATTTAATTCTGAAGTATCAAGTTGCAACTGTAGCACTTCGTACTATAATGGGGCTTAAATTTTGTTTAAATATCGATTTAGTTCGATTTGCAATTCTCAATTTTGTGAAACCCGTAGAGTAGAACTGGATAGGCGCTGTAGAAATGTTAATTATTATTATTATTGTTATTATTATTATCAAACTAGATAAATGGGAAATTTTTGTAGGATTATAATTTTTTTAATAGCCATAATTTGTTAAATAGGAATGATTTTATCTCGTTTGTTCTGTCTTTCTTTCTGGAAAGCCATAAGGCTTGATCCCAATTAATGTTTAGAGCCAGATAGTTAAAAAAGAATGATGTTTAAGTAATAGATAAAATATGAGTGGGAGACCTTTATGGGCATTTAAAACAGTGAGCCCGTTTAAAGCCCATAAAGGTCGGACACAAACATTTTATCTTACTTGTGACATGACACAATAAATTGTCCTTGTCGTGTTTGTCATGTAGAGATCTGTATCATTGTTAATGAATACAAATTATGATTAATAATTTGTTTTAGGATTCAAATACTGCCTGTAGATTGGTCATAAGTCTTATGAATTATTAATGAATTTGACAAGTTTCTTTCAAATCTGCTCAATTAGCTCATCATGCATGACCAGGAGAAATATGTACCCTGCATAAGAAAAGCTGATGGACAGAGGGAAGTTGTCCACCCTATACCCCTGCGGGGAGATCAGCTTTTCGAGGAAAGGGCACGAAACACCAAGTTCACTTTCCAGGATGGCCTGACAAAATATGATCGATTAGAAGGGATTCGCCCTGAAGTAGCAGACTGCCATGCAAAAGTTAATTTGTATGAGGTATTGTGATGTAATTCTGTGAACCAAACCAACCTGTATGCAGGCATAGGGGAGGGGAAGGGAGGTGATAAAGGAGAGAGTATTTTTCCCTCCCTCCTTCCCCTATGCCTGCTATGCTGGCTAGAACTTTATATTGTGATTACTTTGTTTTTCTAAACAATCTGTAGCATTTGCCTTTTTTCAATTAGTTTCCATGCCACTGGATAGTACAGTTCTATAAATATTTCTAAATTCCATCTTTACAGTCCCTGTCATTAAATTTGTGGAATCAGTTAAGTGTTTGATAACAAATCAGATGACAAGAAAGCTTTATAAATTAATCTTGCTGTTTAGTGTACAAACTTTTTTTTGTAAAATTGCCTCATCATTTCCATGTGATATTCCGGCCGAGTTGATATGGATCTGAAATCCTGGCAATTTCACTGACAAATAATGTTTTTTTTTCTGTGTCTCATGTCTTTAGTAGGAGTGTGCAATGTTTGTAGACAATTCATCAGTGGCTGAAGCTGGGACAAGTCGAGCAAGTATGAACCGGACTGGTTAATCAAATGCATCGAAAGGGGTCCATGCCCATTATAATGAATATAAAGAGTTTCACCAACGGGAACTTGAAGGGCACATTTGTGCTTCCTTCACAGTTATGCTTGGAATGAATAAACCAGATGATAAGAATTACGATAACTTCTAGGCCTCTCCTGGATCGGTTTCCCCTTTCCTAACTCCCTTTTGTGTCTTCTGTACTGGGCTAGCTACATTTACACATGTGCAAACCCACCTGCCTATGCTATAATTATGTTATTATATTATTTGATATGCCAATTTAATGACAAGGGATTGAGGAAACTCCTTTGCAATATTATGCTACTTTCTGGTAATATGACAGCTCCTTAAAACAATAAATAATTGTATTATTCTTGCGTGACAGATGTTCCTAATATCGGCATTCCAAATCCAAAGGAAGAGAAATCCATAAGACAAAATTGGTTGACTGACCTCTGTTCTGAGTACATTGATAAGTTTGTCAGCAACACTCATGAGGTGACAGTTCTGGTTGAACAGACGAGAGAGCTACACGAAGCAAGCCAGCAGCTATTGAAATGTCGAGTACCGAACTGTGGGAAAACTTATGTCTGTCATTCCGGCAGAGTCAAGTATGAATTTTTTTCAGTTTTCTCTATACCTGTAAAAGAGCCAGAGCAACATTCTTTTTCTTGGTCTTTGGCTAAATCTCCATCGGTTTTAGGGATATTTCTTTGCCTTGAGATAAATTATAGTGAATGGTTCTGCATAAATAATTGTGCAATGTTTGTAATATTCATGCAAGCTAAACCACTTACTATTGACCACTTCTGTTCATTATTTATTTATTTATTTATTTATTTATTTATAGACATGAAATTGATGTCCATGTCCTCCATGTGGATTCTAGTCCAGAAGAGAGGGATTCTTTTGGATACTTTAAGTGCAAGTCCAACTGTGGCTATGTCTTCAGTACCATGACAACAAGGAACAGGTTCATTGCTTTGTTGGTACAATAACAGTATTTAGGAAAAATCTTTGTTAATAATCGCCTCTCTGCTAAAACTAATCCAACAAATTTATCCATATCTTCTAAAGAAAATCTTGTCAGTTTTAACGTACTTATTAATTCAACCCTTCTCTTCCCTACCTACCATAAAAGCGAACAATCCAGATTCTGAGGCCACACAATTTAAAGAATCATAGTAAGGTCTGGGTCTAGCAACATGGCGGAATAGACGCTTCTCGTCGAGCTCCGGCCTTCCGGTGGAATTAATCACTATTTTTCTATGCCTGTGAAACGAAAGGATAGATCCAAGTCTTCACAGGATTCCACACATTCTCCAGACGATAAAAGAACGAGAGAGGAAGCTGGCAGAGTACTGAGTACATCTTCTCAAACCGACGAAGTCTTCGAGGCGCTTTAGATGGCCGAGGACCTCGGGAAGAAAATCGAGCATTTGCTGCAGAAACTTGTAAAACTGGATATTATTGAAAGCCGCTTAAATGAGATGAGTACAACCTTAGCGAATATTGAGCATACCGTAAGTCGGTTGGATTCGGAAGTCACGATCTTGAAGGACAAAGCTAAAAAAACGGACGAAACTGTGAAGGATCTCAAGGAAAGTGTAGAATTCAATGATGAAGATATATCGGATTTGAAACGAGATTCAAAAGGGCTGGAAAACGAAGTCTTCGAACTAAGGAAACAGATTTTGTACATGGAAACTTATTCCAGAAGAGAAAACGTTAAATTCATCGGCCTACCAGAGAAACCAAACAACACAAATGGTGGCAACGAAACAGAAGACTCCAAAGAAGTTGTGTATAAATTTTTGGAGGAGCACCTCAAGATCGACCGGCCACGCGACAGAATCGAATTTCAAAGAATTCACCGTCTTGGAAAACCCAAAGGTACAAGACCGCGTCCTATTATTGCAAGCTTTCTGCACTATGGAGATAAACAATTAGTGGTGGACCAAGCTAGGAAACAACTCAAGGACACAGATTTTCATGTGTATGATGATATTCCCAAGCCACTGTACGACTCACGGAAGGGACAACTGAAAAAGCTGCAAGAAGCGAGAGAAAAAGGTTATTCCGCCTTTTTCAGCAGGGCCCATCCGGACAAACTGTTTGTTAATGGAAAATACATTGCTTCTGGTGAACAGTGTAGCAGTATCCTTTGTTAATCCCCTAATCCTTTCGACTGCTTTGATGATAACCAATAGTGTTATTTGCATATCTGTTTCTGTGTTTCCACCCAAGAGAGCTCTAGGGATATAAAGCCAAGTACTCTAATTTACACGATCCGAAAACTAATCCCGGACAAATTATTTCTTTTTACAAGATGTGTCAGTGTATGTATCTGTATCAGTGTCTTTTTCTGTGTCTCTGTGTAACTTTATGTGCTTTTCACCTGTATTCTCGAACCTTATATTTTAATACAGGTCTCAGGTTTACTCTTCACAACTTTCTTCAATCTCTGGGTAATTATTCTGTCGGCACCCTAAGTTTATGTTTTAGTCTGCGTCTTATATGTATGTACGAGCGTTTGTTTTATTTTTATCTGTTTCGCGTAACTTCGTATTTGCTTTTCGTTAGTCAAAATTGCGGTGTTATATTTCAATTGTTAGGTTGCTGTTCCCTTGACACCTTCATTCACAACAGATATGTCACTTCTGGTCCATAACATGGCGAATTTTAATGATATGCAAATTTGTTCCCTAAATGTCAGAGGTCTGTCCAACAACTCAAAGAGACGCGAAACTTTCTTATGGTTGAGAAAAAAGAAATTTTCTATATATTTTCTACAGGAAACACATAGCTCAAGTGACACTGAAGCCTATTGGCGTTCTGAGTGGGGATATTCAGCTTTATTTACTAACTTCTCCAGCTCTAAAGCCGGTGTCGGTATTCTTTTCAACAACAATTTCTAGTTCAATATTTTAAGATCCTTGATTGTTCCTGAAGGAAGATTTATTATTGTCGATTTCGAGACAAAAGGTGAAATATTAACACTTCTGAATATCTACGCACCCAATCAAGATGACCCTACCTTTTATAAAAATGTAGGTGAAAACATTTCTTCCTTTGAATGTGATTTCATTGTTTTTGGTGGGGACTTCAATTTAGTCTGTGATGTTTATAAAGATAAAAAAGGTGGTGCTCCTGTTACTCAATGGAAATCTCGTAATGAATTTGAGCTCTTAAAGCAAAAATTTGAACTAATGGATATTTGGAGAGTTCTCAACCCAGATACTAGGCGTTATACCTGGAGAAGGAAAAAACCAGAAATTCAATGCCGTTTAGACTTTTTCTTAATTAGCAATACTCTCTGCCCTAAAGTTCTGGAAGCAGAAATCTTACCCGGTTACCGGACTGACCATTCAATGATTACTGTTCATCTTAGTGCTGCAGTCAACCCCAGAGGACCCGGCTTTTGGAAATTAAACACGCATTTTTTGACTGAAACAGACTACGTAACCTTAATAAAGAAGACCGCAGCGGACGTGTCAACGGAATATGATAGCCAGTATGAGGTAGATGAGGTGTTAAAATGGGATGTAATTAAAATGCAAATTAGAGCAGTTTCAATTAAATACGCTGCTACCAAGAAAATGAATTTTAATAAAAAGGAACATATTTTAGAGAAAGACATTTTGACACTTGAAAGGAAACTTGATGAAACGAATTTACCAGAGGCAGGTCGGAAATTTTTGGAATCGGAACTAGCAACTAAAAGACAGCAGTTAGAGGAGATAATCGGTTACAAAACGCAAGGAGCCATCTTGAGATCTAAAGTGAAGTGGTATAATGAAGGTGAAAGAAATACATCATATTTTCATAGTCTGGAAAAGCGACATTTCAACAGTAAAACTATCAGAAACCTTAAAACTGACAATAATTCATGGGTCTCAACAGACCAAGAAATTCTGCACGAAACTAAGATGTTTTACGAAGCTCTATATTCTTCCATAGCAGAGCAGAATCCCCATAACGAGTGCGAAAAACTTTTCTTTCCAGATGATAATGACCTCAAGTTAAGTTACAATCAGAAATTGTCCTGTGAGGGGCCCCTGACACAAGCTGAATGTTTTGAGAGTCTTAAGACAATGGAAGCGGGCAAATCTCCCGGGACGGATGGCTTGCCTGCAAAATTTTACAAAGTTTTTTGGAATGACGTTTCTCCTTTTCTGCTTGCGTCTTTAAATTTATCTTTCTCCAAAGGGTATCTTTCCATTTCTCAACGAACAGGACTAATAACCCTGATACCTAAGAAGGACAAACCCCAACAGTTTTTAAAAAACTGGAGACCAATAAGCCTTTTAAATTGTGATTACAAAATTGCAGCTAAAGCCATAGCAACAAGAATTAAACATGTTTTACCAAATATAATTAATAACGATCAAACGGGTTTCCTTAAGGGTAGATCAATCGGCGAAAATGTTCGTTTACTCAATAGTATAATAAGCTACTCAGAACATAAGAATATTCCTGGTTTGTTACTGTTTGTCGATTTTGAGAAAGCTTTTGATACCTTAGAATGGACCTTTTTGAAAACCCTTTCCTTTTACAATTTTGGCGATTCTTTAATTGCCTGGGTTAAATTACTTTATACAGATATTAGCAGTAGTATTCAGAGCAACGGATGGTCCTCAGAATTCTTTCCACTTAGTAGAGGAGTTAGACAGGGATGTCCCCTATCCCCCTACCTTTTTATTTTGTGTGTTGAAATACTGGGAAATGCGATTAGAAATCACGATCAAATCAAGGGATAAGTATACTTGAAACGGAATGTAAAATTAGCCAATATGCAGATGACACAACTTTAATTCTCGACGGGTCTGATACCTCGATGCAGAAGTCCTTTAGCCTTCTTGATTCGTTTCTCGAAATTTCCGGTTTAAAGGTTAATTGCGAAACGACAGAAGCACTTTGGATAGGCTCAATGCGTCTGAGCAATAGAGTGATCGCCGCTTTCCAGCACATCACATGGTCTTTTAGTAAAGTTAAAGCTCTGGGAGTTTGGTTTTCAACTATTAAAGAGGAATCTGAAAGTTTGAATTATCAGGACAAAAAAGAAAAGATTTCCAATATAATTGAAAAGTGGCAGTTTAGAAGGCTAACCCTCCCTGGGGAAAATAACCGTTATTAAAAGCCTGCTTGCGTCACAGTTAGTACACATAATGTCTCCGCTTCCCACATCAGATGAATATCTCAAGGAAATAAACAGTCTTCTATATAAATTTTTGTGGGATGGTAAAAATGATAAAATCAAGCGAGTACATATGATTAATGATTATTCAAATGGTGGACTTGAAAGGTTGGATATCTATTGTTTTAATTGTGCTCTGAGAGCGAAATGGGTTCAAAAGTATATGGATCCTAACAATAAAGGGACATGGAAATTGTTTCTAGACTTCTTTTTTGGGAAACATAAAGCCAAATTTCTCTTCACTGGAAACCTTAAACCGGATGACATCACTTTCTTATCAATAAAAGATCCTTTCTTCAAAGAAGTAGCTGAATGCTGGTCCCACCTTAATTTTAAAAATCAGCAACCCAATTTTTCTCAGGCACCAATCTGGTATAATTCACTAATACGCATTGATAATAAACCCCCGTATTTTTCAAGCTAGGCTTCGGCTGGTATTTGCACAATTAGTCACCTCCGAACGGAGGGTCGAAATTTCTGTTCATTTGATGAATTTAAGAGAAGGTATTCTCTGAAAACAAATTTTCTCCTTTATTGTAGTGTTTTGAGTGCAATTTCTGAGATGAAAGGCGATTATGTTCGAGATCCAATACAGGATAGTGCTGACATTTCTTCCAATCTGTTGACGTCACTGCACTTTTGTAAAGTAGCCTATAAGATATTTATAAAAAAAATCGCTTCTCGGCCACATAAAAGCCAAAGCAAATGGCTCTCGGATTGTAGAACGTACGGTTTTGATAAGATAGATTGGTGTAAATCCTACAATCTAGCCCTCTGATGTACTCGGAAAACCAAACTAAGAACCTTTCAATTCAAGTTTCTCCACAGAAGAATAGCCACCAACAGCTATCTGTTCAAAATAGGCATCTCAAAAAGTGACCGTTGCTGTTTTTGCAAAGGTTCTTTAGAGACTCTCTTGCACCTTTTTTGGGAATGTCGGTACGTACAATCCTTTTTGGAATGAAGTCAAAACATGGATATATAGCTTTTCTTGTTTTTCAAATGTTAACTTCTCATTTCTGTCATGCTTAGGCTTAGCAGAGGATACTTCAAATCTCCTTTTTCATCACATTCTTCTAAGTGCTAGACACTATATTTACAGGTCTAAATTAATGAATTCATCTCTTTCAAGAGAACCCTTTACACGGGGTATCCAAACCTGATTTATGTTGAAAAGCGCTATGCTATCCAAAATGGAACCTTAAGTAAATTTCGCATGGTGGATGGTGAGGGGAACAGCAAACCTAATGTTTAATAAGTTTTGAAAATAGTATCACTTTATTTTTGTTTTTGTGAAGATTGTAAGAGAATTGAATACTAGTGTAATTTTTTTTTTCTCTTGTATTAGTAAGAAGTAGTTATTATGAACCTTGTCATTAATCCGACGCGGGTGTGTGTGTGTGTGTGTGTGTGTGTGTGTGTGTGTGTGTGTGTGTGTGTGTGTGTGTGTGTGTGCGCGTATGTATGTATGTGTCTGTACGCATTTTCAGTGTACTTCTAAGCATTAAAAGAAAAAAAAAAGAATCATAGTAACACTCATGAAATATAACTCACCATCTGGCAACAGTCTGGGAACTGACCACACCACTTCACCAGCCACCCACCTTCCCTCCCACCACACACACCCACACACGCTAATGGGTTTTCTTCTGAGATACAAGAGGTGATCATAGACAAAAATAACCCCAATTTCTTTAATTGTTGGTAGGCATGAAAGACAAAGTCACCCTTCAGCTGATCATAATGACATCCCTGATCCAGACACAAAATATGACAAGGGCGTTAATCAAGAATACCTGTACAATTACCGTAGGGGAAAACTTGCTTTTGGGCTCATACTGTTAGAATTTAACGATGCTATCAAAGAGGGTGATGGCGATAGGCTTTCGACTTGTATAAGCTCGCTCTGTTGTTTTAGAAAGCAGGTGGCCACATCAAACATGCATATGTAGTACTGTTGTACATTGTGAAAGTCTGATGCCCGCCTAGAAAAATGTAATCGTTTTTTCATGGTGGTATAGGAAGAAATATTCCATTTGATCTCGAGTTAGAGCACCGAAACAAAGGGGTGAAAACCGTATGGAGAGGGCTGGGAGCAAACCTGACACAAAGGAGTGCTCAGCGATTGGCATGTTCCTTAGAGCTTCTAGAAATGCTTATGATGTCTGTTGATGATGGCGCAAACTACCAAGCAGAGAAGTCGGGGGAGGCCTGTGGAAGCAGTCAAACAAATCACATCTGATCTTATGGAGAAGGATTTGTTTGTCTTTAAGAGTGGTCGAGAAGGCCACCCTTCATTCCCAAAGTTTAATTGAAATTTGTTGCACAAGCTAGACTATCGAGACCTACACAGGTGGATAAGTGATCTTTTAAAGAAGTGGGAGTCAATCTATGAGCGCAGTGTGTGAAATGTCATTGTGATCCAGAGGGAGGACACTCTAATGTAAAATAGACAGGATGGTTCTCAAAAATTTTGAAAAGAACCCACAGAGGTTCCAGTAGGTGTGAAAAGGTTTTTCACCAAAGGAGAACGGAGGCTCTTACCATTTACAGAAAAAAACACAAAATCCTGGCTAGAAGATGATATGGTACATGCCATTGCCATTCCATTTGAAACATTTCAGAAATTACAGGCCATCGGCTTAATCAATGCACTTGTTCTTTTCTTTTTGAGCTTGCCAGCTGATACATGTGTATCAATATGTATTTTGTGATTTGTCCATTTTGTATTCGCACAAGCTGTAGTACTGAATATTTACACCAGGATGGATCGCGCAAATGGTAAGCACCCCTGTAACCCATTTTTAGTAATCCTTAAGGTTCTTAATAAAATTCCTTGTTTGGCGGCCATTTCCGAATTCTCTTCACCCAAAGAAAGGGACAAATTACCATATTAGTACCCCAAGTAATAAGACTTGTTACATGTAGATTTAAACAGTAAAATGTAATAAACCATGACAAAAGTTGTATACTGGCTGAAACATTGTCTGTGTTTAATGACTGTAATTAAATGTTATCCAAGTCTTCAAACTCATACTGAGCCTCATCGAAGTATCCTTCAAAATATTCTGGTTCCAATGATGACCGATGAAGATTGTCAGGAATCCCCGAAGCAAAAAGTTGATAAGTGTTATCCAAGTGTGGTAAATCTCCCAAAATTTCTTGAAATATTTCTAGAAATTTCATGCAGTGATTCAGTGAGAAAACAGTTCTCTACAATGTCATTGACAAGTTCTTCCGAAAATGCATGCTGTGATACAGCTCCAAAAGCGTTATCATCCTTTCCTTTTACCAATTCAGTGAATGCTGCTCTAATGTCAGCTTTGTCTTCGTCACAAAGAAGTCGAGTGAGAGCAGATGATGATTCAGGTGTAAGATACTGTTTTGCAAATGGTACTTGCTCTGTGCAGCTTTGATTGCAGGATTTCAGAGCACAACATGAACAGCAATCATGGCCTGGACTTACAAGTTGGATTTCTTCATCAAATGTTTTGTACAATACCACTCGGTAACAACCCTCAGATTTTACAAATTGTTTAACTTCTTCTTCACATTGAGACAGCTGCTGACCATAGTAAATAGTTATAAGGTGTGATTTTATGCCATCAAGTCCAGCTCGACCAGCTTCTTGGAGCTGTTCTGAAATATTTCGTGCAGGATCCCAGTTAATGATATATCTGACATCACCAAAATTGACCCCCATACCGAGAACAGTACTTGCTACAATTATTCTTTCTTTGATTGCTTTCTAAAATCTGCAAGAAGTTTCTCTCTCATCTTGTGCCAACTGACAGAATGAAATACCCCGATAATGAAATTTTTATACCCTGATGAGCCCACAGGCACAGTTGCATGCTTTCCAAGCTTCAGGAAGAGTAAGTTGGCCACAGTTGCTGTATTTTTAAGAGTGTTACCAAAACGTATGATCTTTGGTGTTGCCTCTCCTTTTTCTTTGACTTCGTCGACAAGCCAGTAAATCTGCTTCTCCATGTCATCCTTCTTTACTTTCCGGACAGAAATCCTGATGTTATGTCTGTGAGGGCTACTAAAGATCTTCAGGACATCTTCCTTTAACGACAACTCACTGCATACGGCACTTTGTGTTGTATCGTCAGCTGTCCCAGTTAAGGCAAGAATGGGGGTCCCTAAGTACAGGTGTACATGTATACAGAAAGAATAATATTAGTACCTTTTCAAAATTCTTTTCAGCATGAAAGGAAGCAGCAAGTGAGCACTAAATATAGTTGGAATGATTTCCGCATAGCTCCTGCAGTGCCCAGAATAATACATTTATGTACATCATCGCCGTTAACATCTGTCCATCTTCCTTATGCTTTCATGAATCCTATTTTCTCACTGATTTTCACACTGATTGATTGAAACTTATAAACTTTTTTCAGGCTTTGTTTTCACTACTGCTCAAGTAGTGTGGTGATCATTTACATATTTATTCATTATTTACGATAAGCTAACCTTCTTTGCACAAAGATCTCAGAAGGGACAATTCTCCATAATGTCACTAAAGCTAACCCTTTGCCGCCCGATGACGCCTATAGGCGTCAAATATACTGATTTTGCTTTTATGATTTATTTATTTTATTATCAAACGAACAAACAATAAGGCAAACATACCTAGAGACTTTTCAGACACAAATTACATTTTTCCCTGCGCCTGTGTAAATTTTGTTCAAGTTATCAATTGATGACGCTCTATACGGTTTCCGGGGATATTTGGTAACTTCCTGAAGAAGCAGCTGTTAGGTGGGTCTTCTGGCTGGTGTTGTTGGGTGTTTCGATGTCCTGTGGTTCCCTTGAGGGATGGGCCTTTGCAGCAGACCAAGGTGTAGTTTTACATTTATAGTGGCCCCTTTCCCAAGGGTCCAAAGGCACTATTTACAGAGTCAAAATTAAAAATAAAAATAATACAGTTGAGACTACAAAAGCTAAGACAAAATAGTTAAGTTATAACTCACCAAAGTCATGTCATGAATTTAAAAATGCGCGTATAAAAAGAACAGCTTTCAGCCATCTTTTTAAAAGTCCAGTGATCCAGCATTCTCAATATGCTGAGGAACACTGTTCCAGAGAAGCTTCGCAACAACAGAAAAAACACGACGCCCGACTACAAGAAGATTTTTCGCCCTTCTTCTTGGAACTGTTCAATGTTTCTCAGGTACCTCAAGTGATTAGCAGCACTACTGCAATGGGTACTCATATTCATATCATACCTTCACTCGTCTTGAAGTGTAGAAAGAAGTGCCATAACAGTGTATTTCATTGAAAGGAAATCTAATCCAAGCACACGGGCAACACAAACGCGCAGTCCGAAGATAAGTACTCCTCAACTGATGACGTCACCCTAGCTTTCAGTTAACAGATATTTTATGGCAAATGTTATCTTTACCTGGTGTGACGCACCTCTAGGTATAAAAGTGCCAAAATTATAAAGCTTAAAAAAATTAGCCTCAAGAGATTCTGGGAAATTTGTTATGATAATTATAATCCACTTTTATAGTGGAGATCCGACGGCCCAAAGTGCCGCCGGGCGGAGCACCATACTTATAGAAACCCTCAACTGCTTTTCTCATGGTAAAAATGGCTAGCGGTATTGCTCGTGGGCGCGACCGTCTTTGAAGAGCATGTTTACAGTTTAGCCGACTCTCTCAACTTTGCATTGAAATGGCTTTCTATGTCTTATCCAGATGAAACATTTTCATCCGATAATTTCGCTCTACGAACAAATGTTTGATCTTTTAGCCAACCCAACCAAGAAAGTGCACAGTCAGTAAACGCAAACCCAATGAAACACATAACTTAAAATTTCAGCGATAACACGCAAAATTCGTCCTGTGTACTCGCTTTGTCTTGTGTTTGGTTAAACATTGTTTGTTTCTCTGCTAGCAGAGGTTTCTCGCCGGCAGAGACCTCTGCTAGCCGAGGGAAATTGTTTGTCGGCTAGTCACTCAACGTTATGTTTGTCAAAGACAATGTTGAGGAAAATGTTTGATGTTTTAGTGGGGGTTTTAGTATTACTTGTGTTCTGCGTGAAGAGGACAATTTTCAGCAACTTCTGAAAAACACAAGTGATATTAATACTTTAGAGCAGGTCTCTGAGAAAGTGAAGCAAAGTTGGAAATGTTAATTTTTACTCCCCCCCCCCCCTTCATTTCTTGTGTAGAGGTAGGTTGCCTGGGGATGAACGAAAATGGCCATGTAAGGGTGACCTGCTGTATCATTGTCATGGTAACCACAATTAATCATACCCGCCTCTAACCCATTTTTTTTTACAAAAAAAGTTTACTCTGAAATGACCGACAAATATGAGTCTATTTCTAGAGTGAATGTGAACCAATTCAAACGACCTTCCACCAGGAGGTAGAGCTATCCCTCTACTTTCAAACAAGTGCTGTTATAGTATTTTGACTTCTACAAACAAGTGGAAAATAGTGGCTTTACTATGTTTCCTTTCGGCCATGTTGACAAACATCAAAAACAGGCTCGTACAATTCCGTTATTTCTCCAAATGTACTCTCTTCCCAGACACCAAATTCGCAGCAGAACTTAAACAGATACTAGACTTTGTAAATATTAGAAAATCTATATGGGGAAAATTATATTTTGACCATGGGCGATAAACACATCTGATGCAAATTTGGAAACACCTCAAATTTGGCCATTTTCAGATTGGATTGGTTTCCTCTAAAAATGGATTAGAGTAAGCGTTTAAGTTCTAAACATGGATTTGCAGTTACGGGCCTACAATAATGGGCGCAAGCTGTTGTAGTGTCCCTGCCAGGTCTCTGGCGAAGACTATAAATAATCATAAATCATAAATCATAAATCGTAAATCGTAAATCGTAAATCGTAAATCGTAAATCGTAAATCGTAAATCGTAAATCGTAAATCACAAATCACAAATCACAAATCACAAATCATAAATCATAAATCGTAAATCGTAAATCGTAAATCGTAAATCGTAAATCGTAAATCGTAAATCGTAAATCGTAAATCGTAAATCATAAATCATAAATCATAAATCATAAATCATAAATCACAAATCATAAATTATGGTTTCTATCATCTTTTCTGTGAAATAAACTTGATGTGTGGTGTCTTAGATCATTACAATTGACTGAATCGAAGTTGACAGAGAGCCTACCTTGTACGTTTTGGCAACTTTTTAGTGCGACCCCTTCGTGTTTGCTCGCTCAATTTTCTTCACCAATTCGAGCACAAAATCTTACAGTAAGGTCAAAACTTATAGCCTCTTCCAACTAAATAGACTTAGGGATGTTTTGAGCCACACTGAGATGCTCGTGTATTGACAAGCATCTAGCTTCTTGTACAGTACAGTTGCTAAGGTTGAAACAGTGTCATGATGTTGTGGTTTCTGCCATAAGAAAGTCGATTCAAGTAGTTACACAAATGCTTCGCCATGCTTAGTTTACGAAGTCCGATAGTACGATAAGGAGTATTATTGTTTTTAAAGTATTTGGAAAAAAGCGACTGGTACATACCTTGCGTTCGTCGAGAAGCGAAGAATTTGTTCTCGAATCAACATGTGTGACAAGGGACCGGATATGACAATGGGCAGATCGCTGACCGGATGTTTAATAATAATAATAATAATAATAATAATAATAATAATAATAATGAGCTTTATTTAACCAGGGAACACCTTCAGCAGTCTGTTCTCCCAGGTGCCCCTGGCATAAATAAATACAATAATTATTTGTTTGTGTCTACAATTTCTACGTTTCTTCATGCTTTGTTGTTTTGTAAATAACTTGCCAGATATAATAGAAATTATTAAATAGCATATACCGCCACAATGCATGACTAATTGGTCAAGGTAGAATTCGGCTAAGTTGCACCGTAAAAGCTCTTTGTAATGAGAAGAGGCAATGAACCTTTCAATTTTTGCTTTTGGCAGAGGTATGAAAAATGAATGCAAAGCTGTTCGTTTACTAATTTCACGGAGGAGGGGGGGGGGTAAAACGTTATAATGCGACAGAGAAATTACTGGGCATGTGGAAACCCACGGACAAGTTAAAAACGGCGAGAAGATCACGTGCGGTTCGCGGATCTCAAGTAAAATCTTAGTGAGGAGACCGGAAAGAAAATCGGCGGTGAGGATGTAGTCAGGCAGATGGAAAACAACCAGCTCGAGGCCAGGATGGCAAACGATTATTCGCCCGTGACGATTTCTTAACGCCACAATAGATCTCTTTATACCTCTCTCCCATGGGCGCCAGTCATACGAATGACCCAGATGCAGTTAAGCTAGCTACAGAGGAACTGAGAGAAAACGCTACACTAGCCGTGGTACCAGACGAGTTAGTTGAGAGCTGCAGCTATACATATAAGTGGCCGTTAAATATATGTTCCCTGAACAGAGATAAGCTTTAGCCAAAGCTTACTCTGAAAAGTTTATGCCTGAAGCACCCCGCGGTATTCGGGGCGTGTCGGAAAGAAAATGGGAGCCATATACACTGTACGTTAATGCCCTGTTCAGGTTTACACTAGTAGTAACTTTCATTTGCCTCTGAAAGCAAGGGTGTAGGGTGTTACTTACAGCATGAAATCTTTGTTGAGTGATACCTGCATTTTAGTGAAAAGAGAGACAAACTTAGGGCGCCCACGAGGGCTTTAATATTTAAAACCTATGAACATCATACAGTGTAGAAATTATAAGGGTTATGCCTAGCTTAGCCAATGCGACTGGAATAGTAACAGTATATGGAAATTTAAACTAATTTCATGTTCGTGTCATTTCGGGGACTGTGATTTGCGAAGTTCCACCCCTTTTTGCGATGTCTCCGCTAAACTATCACAAGTCCGGTTGACAGTTGTAGTTGTTAAAACAATGGGGGAGTGTGTGTGTGTGTGTGTGTTTGGGGGGGGATGGGGGACGGGGGGAGATTAAGAGAAACTTGGGTGGGGATGTGCTGGTGTTTTGGTGTGAAATGATACTTATAATTTCAAATCCATTTTGAAATCACGTGTACGGATTTCAGGTGAGATTGCAATCCACTCAGTTCAATTTCCATCATAAATCCGTTCATTTTATAATATGTTTACGAAAATAGACCTTTATTTGTAGCCTTTATTCTATTATTTATCATTTCACATACAGAAAGTATTTTTGTATGACTGACATCATAGAATTCGATGATTTTGTAAATGTTGTTGGTGCAGTCAAATTTAGAGCTCACACAGCCAACGTTGTTACTGTGTTCAAGGTACTGACCCAGAAAGACACCCTGTTGATGACGCTTAATAGCGAAATTGCATGTTTAATTAAGATTCAAGACCCTGAAAACCGTAATCTGTCTGGCGGCACAAACAAGGGAGTACCCCTCCCCGAGATAAACGTGCAGAGCTTTGAATTTGAAGTGTTTGTTGCCCAGATGCTGACACTGAAATTTGACGTCATTTACTCAAAAGATCTTAAAATGAGTTACAACAACTCCTTTTAAGCCCAACAACGATTCAAGTCGCAAAAATTCATAGAGGAGAGCTTGAGCCAGTAATCCTCCTCCATTCTTCTTTTCCACGCCTCCGCTATGGACCTGAGGAAGATTTACTATATGACTTCCTGAAGCAATCTTCGTTATAATATCACCACCAAAAGTTGAAAATTCTCTCGTCAAAATATGGTTATTCCTCATAAGTGTAACATTTATAATTTCAGCGAAGTTTGTGTCGGACATCTGGTTAGCAGTCTTCCATCCCATTTCCAGCCTACGGTCATGGGGACTGAAGACAATGTATGGCTCGATTATAGCTGAATGCTTTATTCTTTGTCTTCACAAGCGTGTATTTGTTTAGTGCATTAAGTCGTGATTCCTTTAATTTCCCCAACAAACCCCAATGGATGGATTCTATACCATCAACGGCAGAAGCCACAAATACCGCGAACATGTTCATCAAGTACATACGGATCGAATCCACCATCATCCGTGGATTAAAACAGTTCAAACATCCCCACTTATTCGATGTTCAATGGGAGACATCGGGAAATTATTCTTACTTTTCGAGCCTGCAATAGATTTGGTCAAGAGGGACGAGCGAAAGGAGAAATAGATGCAATAACAGTATGCTGCATAAATTACCAAAATTTACAAGATAGGCTTTCTACCAAACTTCATTTTCATCAATCGTAATGATCTATAGCATCACACATCAAGTTTAGCATAGAGAAAAGATGATAGAAAACATGTTTAGAGCTTAAAAGCCCACCGTAATCATTTTTAGAACAAACCAATGCAGTCTGAAAATGGCCAAATTTTGAATTTAAAAATGGCCGACAGGCAACATAGTAAAGTCACTATTTTCTACTTGTTTGTAGAAGTCAAAATACTATAACAGCACTTGTTTGAAAGTAGAGGGATTGCCCTACCTTCTAGTTTAATGTCGTTTGAATTGGTTCACATTCACTCCAGAAATAGACTCATATTTGTCGGTCATTTCAGAGTAAAATTTTTGTTCAAAACATGGGTTGGAGGCGGGTATGATTAATTGTGGTTATTATGACAATGATACATCAGGTGACCATTACATGGCCATTTTCGTTCATCCCCCCAGGCAACCTACCTCCACATAAAAAAATGAAGGGGGTTAAAAATTTTCATTTCCAACTTTGCTTCACTTTAATTTCTCAGGGACCTGCTCTTAATTTTTCTCGGCCACATGCTATTACCTATCCAAACTATCCGTTTGTTTTCTTTTTCTCTTTTCTCCGACACTTAAGCTTAAGTCAAAATTGTTTAGCAATTTTTATTAACTTACTACGAAATATGTTTGTTACTTGTCCAATTTCCCCCACCTTCTCCAAAGAAACCTACCGACCCACGCATGGCAATTTGTTTTCTTCTCATTTGTTTTGTTATTCTGTGGTTTGTGAATTGCGGTCAATTCCTGTTGACTGCTCTCAACGATTAGGTTCGTACTCTACGGACCGTTATGTCTAAATTTAAAATTACTTTGCAATTTTGGAACTTACTGAATGTTATCTTTTGCTACTTTTCCACCTTCGCCAAGATTTATTTCGAAGAAACGTTCGCATCCTAATTTATTCCTTGCAATGTTTTGCTGTTTTGTGGTTTTCAAACTAAGGCCAATTCCTTTTGACTCCAAACTATCAGCAAGGTTGGTACTCCTCTTTCCACGGACAGTGATTTATGTCAAAATTGCTTTGTAATTTTTCAAGCGTACTAGAGGCTTAATTGTCTTAGATGTCGTGTATTGTTTATTTGTACTGTTTTAATCTTTTGAGGTTTTTGAACCGTGGTCAATTCCTGTTGACTGCTCTAAACACAAAATATTGGCGCAGGGAAAGCTATGAGAAGTTGCTCAATACCAGTAAAAAAAACAATTACCATGGAGCTCCGCTTTTAGGCTTGCCTAAATCTATATATTAATTATCATTATTAATATTCATTATTATCTTTGAAGAATCGTAGCTAATAAAATTTGCACGAATCATGAATGTTTCCAATTAGGAGCACAAAAGGTGAAGTTACTTTAGTGACAAAGCATCATTCTCCACTTACACTGGATTAAATGTCGTCAACCGTAGGACAGATAATAGCGCGCATCATAGAGAGAAGGCCGATAAAGTATTTCAGCTCATTTATTTCGGAGCACTAAAAAAGTATTAACTAAAAAGAAACTTCGCGAGACGTAAAATGTCTGTTGCTCTACCCCGGAAAATAATCAGTTGGTTACAGAGCGTTAATTTCCTGTGTATTCCTTTAACTAGGTCATATACAGCAGCATGAAGGCAGAATAGCTTGAAACAAAATATTTTGTACCATTTCTACCTACCCTCTTAATGTGTATCGGAAAAGTGACAAAAAGAGCGAAACCAAAAGCACAGACTCACTGCCGCTTCGTCTACGTATACTAATAGCGACTTTAAGCAAAACGGTACGGCGGGCTTCAGGACGGCAACCGGAAGTAATTTTGTAAAAATATTGACTACTGCGCATGGCAGGCATTCGCGTTCAGTCGTAGCGGTAATTCATATTACGTGGAGATAAGACGTTTCACATAGTCGCTGGTACGTGAGTTTGAAATTGCTTCTTTCTACTTTTCAACAGGCTTCTTTGAATTTTTAACCGTTTAATCGTACTGAAAAACCTTCTTAATTCATTCATGAACATTTAAGTACCTTCCTTCTTCCAACCCAACAAATCTAAGACACGCCTAAATGATCATTTTATCGTTGTATTTTTCTTGAGGTGCTTGTAGCCCGAATAAGCCCTAATGGTTTTTAGATGGGCATCCTGGCCTAATGCTTTTCTTTTATCGATTATATAATATCTCTTGTAGTTTAATATATATTCATTTTGTAATTTAAAACAACAATAGGTGACAAAAATAAATTGAAACTGAAACTGAGACTGTTTATTTTCAGCAGTTGTTTTATGCAGTGAAATGGCGGCGGCAAATGGCAAGAGGATTTCGTTAGTACAGCTTCGTTGTTGTATTTTTATGTCAAAAGCTGTGTTTTACTCCATTTCCAGAATTTTAAGTGCTAATTTCAGACACCCTTGCATGTAGTAAGATTTGCAAGGATATTCGGACGGTTATATATTCCAACGTGACTGACGTGTCTTGATTCATTTCACTCGCAAGTGAATGTAAATAAATAATCGTTTCCACACGATTTGTCAGTAATTTTGTAATTATTGGTCTCATAGATCATACTGGGAGTCTTGGCTTCTGTTTAATATAGTACTGAACCAGTAGGGGTTGTGAATATCAAAATTATAATTTTAAGCCTTTTATTTTCTTCTTTCGCGTTGCTGTTCTAGAGTGCGAAATCAGTTCTTATCCTATTTGAAAATATCAATGCGAGAAGTTTTTCAACGCCTCCGCAGAAACCCTCGCCATCACAAAATAAAGTGAAATTTCTTGCTCCTTTGAAGGAATTTATTCTCCAAAGTTAACTGGTGAACGCTTTAAGAAACTAACTCGAACGTAAACTTCACACCTGTACTGTCTTTGATTTCACGCTGCTTAAACTTGAACTTTGAAGGGCTACGGCAACGTACTTAGCCGAGACCTCCTCGGCCACTACAGCCGTAGTATCACCCACCGTTGCGATTTCCTTAAACTCCCTATTAGTTCACTAAATACGATAGAGATAAGTGTCCACTTACAAGAAGTATTAGGACATTCCACAAACCGATACAATTAACAAATTAAAAAATTATTTCATTCACCATACGCTTCTGTTATTATGCACACTGTCTCCCTGGTTTTCACGTACATTATCTAAGGCAGACAGGTATTGTTTTTATAACACAGAAAAGCTTTGTTTCTTGATTTTAAATAAAACAAACAAAACAAAAGCAAATAAATAAACAAACGAATCTAGAGACTTTTCAAACAAAAATTGCGCTCTTGGTGGTGCATTCACTCATTTCCCCCTACATTTTGTTCAAGTTGCCAATTGATGAAGTTCTATGCGGTTTCCAATTCCGGGGGTATTTGGCAAATAACGGAACGAGCGGGGCTTACGTAGATCTGCTGGCTGGTGTCCGTTGGCTGTTTCGATGTCCTGCGGTTTCGTTGTGGGATGTACCTTTGCAGCGGCAGACCAAGGTGAAGTACAGCATAACATTTTCTTTATCTCCTTCTTGAATCGCTGGCTTATGATTGCATATGTAAACGGATTCACAGCAGCACTGAACACGAGGAATGTGTGAGCAATAGGAATTACATAACGAGTGCGCTCACAACACTCGTGGAGTACCCAGTCAGTATTCCAGCACACTCCAAAAATAGCACTGACAGTGAAAACCATCATTGTGACTCGCTTTCGCACCTTCAGCACAACCTAAGTAAAGAGAAACGCCATTCAGAAAGGGGACGTAATTTCCTAAGATTGCCTAAAGTTTCTAACAGACCCAAAACAGATGCAAGGTACCTCAAGTAATTAGCAGCACCTCTGCAATGAGTTTTCATATCTTCACTCATCATTTTTATTTCAATAGTTTATAATTTAGAGAAATACACAACCTGCATGTAGTAAAGCTAATCAGGCGGGTTGTTTAACTTACAATCAAATTTAGCAAAATAGATTATAAGTAAACCAAGTAAATAAATAAATAAATAAATAATTAAATAGGTATTCACATACATTTACAGATAGCTAGAGGAAGAACCTGTAAGGGGACATAGAACATAAGGAAGTAATAATAATAAATAGAGCTAGGTTAATGATAATCTAGTATTATATGTATGAACGTCGGATGAACAGGTAAAGAGATCACATTTATTCTGAGAATTACGGTAATATTACAATTGAGAAAAATTCAAAACCACTACAAATTATATACAATGCATAAAAAATTTGACAAGATAACTAAAAAAACTAGCACCTCTAGGTAGATACGTCGTGCACAAGAGAGTTTATTGTTTCATATTGTTTGTGTAGAAAGAAGTGCCATAACAATGCATTTTATTGAAAGGAAATCTAATCTGAGTAGGCAGCAACACAAACGCGCAGTCCAAAGACAAATACTCCTCAATTATGGAACACAATGCCCACCTTTGTAATTTGCACGATTTTTATAAATCTTTCTAATTATTTGCGTACGTATTCATTAACGCCTAATAGTTATTTTTATTCTGAATTGCATCTTACAACACTTGCATTGAAGAAGGCGTGTCTGTTAAGGAGGCTCGCATTAGTTTTTTTAACCTCGGGGTGTACCTATGAAATCAAACGTTCCGATAGAAGACAAGCTTCGATTTCTTTGACACCACAAAATCTTTTGGAAGTATGATCAAACTTTGTTTCCTCATTGGTTTCCAAACAACAGCTGATACCATAGCGACGGTAACGCGTGGCCGCACGTTTTAAACAAGGCCTGTTATCTCGAAATCCAATCAGACACTTTGTAACGAAACGTAGAGTGTAAACTACTAAAGTCCCACAACTTGTAGTCCAGATTAGAAAATCATCTGTAAGAGCGTTTTCAAATAAATAAAGTTTTGAAAGCCAATTTTGTTTATTCCTGAAGTTTCCTTCAAGCTTTAGAGGGAAATAATATTTTTGCACTTTTTTTCGCTGTTCAAGGAATTATGATGGTAGCAAAACATTTTCAATTCACACTGAGCCTCCCACTGTGATTGTAAAATAACTGAAAACACAGACAAGTCACAAAGCTCGTAATTTGCATAAATTTAGCCGTTTTTGTACTTAAGGTGGCTCCTGCTGGTTTCCACCATTTTCAAGCACTATTTTTTTGGTGGATTATTACTACCAATATTTATATGTTATTACCTTTAAATTGGTATCAAAGAAATGCCGAATCATTGTTGAACACGTTATGAAATATTTTTTGACAAAACACGTTACCATAGTAACACCATAGCCTGTTAAAAACACCCCTTATTTTAGCTTTAAGCTACAATAACTCAAAAACAAACTTGGTGACTGTCATGATTAATTGCATAATTATAATACATTATCATAGCCTCCAAGTGCTTGTAGAACTGGGCTTATGCAATAAATCTTGTTGTTGTTAACATGTCGCTTGTGTGCGAGTGAACATTATATGGTGTCAGAAGTGAAATATGGAAGTTTTCAAGCCTCCAGGAGCTCTAGTGCTTGAAGGGAATCTTGCCGAGAATTGGAGGAGATGGGTGCAACGCTTTGACTTATATTTGACGGCGTCGGGAAAGATCGAAGAAGATCAAAAGGTGCGGTGCGCCATTCTGCTGCACACAATCGGCGAAGAAGCGCTCGAGATATACAATACGTTCCGATTCGCTACTGGTGAAGATCCTAACAAGATTGATCACCTGAAAAAAAAGTTTGAAGATTATTTCAATCCAAGAAAGGACACTGTGTTCGAAAGATACAAGTTCTGGGAACGTAAACAACAAGAGGGCGAATCTATCGATCAGTTTATCACCGAATTGAAGACTCGTGCGAAGTCATGTGAATTTGGCGCCCAGCAAGATAGCCTGATTCGAGACCGAATTGTATTTGGTGTAAGTGACACTCGTCTTAAAGAGAGATTGCTTCGTGAATCGTCTGATCTTACCCTTGAGAAAGCGGCGAGTCTTTGCAGAGCGGCAGAAGCTAGCGCTAAACAACTAAAGGAAGTGCAGACTTCGGAGAAGATCCCCGTTCACGCGGTAAAACCAAGAAATAAACCAACCAAGCCAGCGCCCGCCACAACATCGCGCCAGCTGCAGCAATTTAACTGCAAGAATTGTGGAACAAAGCACTACCCGCGATCGTGTCCAGCGTTTGGAAGACACTGTCACATCTGCAAAGGGAAACATCACTACGCTAAGATGTGCCCACAGAAGAATTCTCGAGTACACACTGTGACTCCGAGCCAAGACGGCGCCATTGGTCGATAGTGCAAAGTCCAAACCGAAGAGTTATTTATCGGAACAGTCACCGGTGTGGCTACTGATTCAGCTTGGTTCTCCACCGTAACTGTTGGTGGATCGTCTGTTAAATTCAAGCTGGATACTGGCGCCGAAGCGAATGTTTTGCCGCTCAGCGTTTACTCCGAACTCCAGAACAAGTCACCTTTAATGCATACCAGTGTTGTTCTGTCTTCGTATGGAGATTTCAAGGTAAAACCCGAAGGGAAAGTCACCCTGGCTTGTGAGGCTCAAGGATTAAACAAAAGCCTTCCATTTTTCGTTGCTGCTGTTAATTCACCACCAATTTTGGGGCTCTCGGCGTGCTCAAAATTAAATCTGGTGAAAAGAGTAGAAAGTGTTGCCCAGGCCCCTCGCACAAAAGTAGAAATTGTTGACAGGTTTGCTGATGGGTTCAGTGGGTTAAACTGCATGAAAGGCGAGTACCACATTGAGCTGTATGACTCCGTTCAGCCCGTCATTCACCCGCCTCGAAGAATACCGTATTCCCTACTTGAGAAACTTAAAGCAAAACTTCAAGAGTTGGAGGAGAAAGATGTTGTCCAGAAAGTTGACAGACCCACCCCATGGGTTAACAGCTTAGTCATTGTTGAAAAGCGTGATGGTTCTTTGAGACTGTGCTTGGATCCTAGAGATCTTAACAGGGCTATTCGGAGAGAGCACCACAGGATACCCACAGCAGAGGACATTGCAAGTCGCCTCAGTGGCAACAAAGTTTTCTCCATTGTAGATGAAAAAGATGGGTTCTGGCAGGTGCCCTTAGATGAAGAAAGTTCCCACCTCTGTACATTCAATACCCCCTTCGGCCGCTATCGGTTTAAGCGTATGCCATTCGGCATAAGTTCAGCATCTGAGGTGTTCCAAAAGAAGAATGAAGCCCTGTTTGGAGATATTGATGGTGTGGAGGTCATATTTGATGACATAATTGTTGCAGCTACAGATGAGAAGGAACATGATGAAACTATGCTTAAGCTTCTGGAAAGAGCTCGACAAGCAAATGTAAAGTTCAACTCTGCAAAGTTGCAATACAAAGTTAGCGAAGTCAAGTACATGGGAAACATTGTTTCTGAATCAGGACTGAAACCTGATGTTGAGAAAGTGCGTGCTATCACACAGTTGCCCTTGCCTCAGAGCAAATAAGAGTTGCAGAGGTTCTTAGGGATGGTGAATTATTTCTCCCAGTTCATTCCTAATCAGTCAGAAATTACTGCGCCCTTGCGAAATCTTCTAAAGAAAGATGCTATATGGATCTGGTCATATGAGCATACTCAAGCAGTGGAGCGTCTGAAACACATCCTCTCTAGTCAGCCTGTTCTGAAGTTCTATGACCCCACCAAGCCAGTCAAATTGCAAGTGGATGCCTCTAAGTCTGGTCTTGGGGCATGTGTCCTCCAAGATGGACACCCGATCGCTCACGCTTCTCGTTCCCTCACCCAAGCGGAGGAGCATTGCGCCCAAATAGAGAAGGAACTTCTTGCAGTTGTATTTGGCTGCAAGCGATTAAACCATTATGTGTATGGGCGGCCAGTGGATGTGGAGTCAGACCATAAGCCTCTAGTGTCTGTTAACCAGAAGCCGCTGACCAAAGTATCTCCAAGGCTCCAACCGCTGCTTCTCAGACTTCAGAAGTACGGAGTTATCACCTATGTCCCTGGCAAGTACATGTATGTTGCAGATACACTTTCAAGAGCTTACTTGGATGAACCACCCTCGGAGCAAGAATTAAGCGATGACATGGAAGTAATCGTCCACAGCCTCGTGGAACGTCTTCCTATGACTAAAGAGAAGCTTGCCCAGATGAAAGCAGCAACAGCTCAAGATGAAATCCTTCAGATGTTAAGTAAAGTTGTAAAGAATGGTTGGCCATCCCACAAAAGCAAATTACCTGCATCCGTTGCCTACTACTGGAATTTGCGAGCTGAAATTCATGTAGCTGAACGTCTGTTATTCCTTGGTGAGAAGCTCATAATCCCTCAAGAGATGAGACAGGGTGTTCTAAACTGCATAAATGAGAGTCACCTTGGTATGGAGAAATGCAAGTCAAGGGCTAGAGCTGTCGTTTATTGGCCCGGTATGTCTACTGCAATTGAAAGAATGATCTCCAAGTGTTCTGTATGTCTAAAGTACCAAAGAGAGAATCAGAAGGAGCCCTTATTACCCCATGAAGTCCCTCAGAGGCCATGGCAGAAGCTAGGTGCAGACATATTTGAACTGAACTCTAAGTCATATTTACTTGTTGTTGATTATTATTCTAAGTACCCTGAACTTTGTCTCCTAAGAGACAAGACAGCTGGTTCTGTTATAACTGGTATGAAATCTATGTACGCCCGGCATGGAATTCCAGATGAAGTTATTGCTGATAACATGCCCTTTTCAAGCAAGGAATTTCATCAGTTTGCAAAAGATTGGGGATTTCAAGTCACCACCTCAAGTCCCAGATACCCACAGTCCAATGGGATGAGTGAAAGGGCGATACAAACCATCAAGAAGCTGCTTAGGACAGCATTTGAAGATGGAAATGACCCGTATATAGCTCTCGTGGAGTACAGGAACACTCCAGTCTCAGGACTAAAGGAGTCACCTGCACAATTGTTGATGAGTCGCATGTTGAAGTCCAAGTTGCCTTCTACGGTATCCCTCTTGAAGCCTCGAGTGGTTCACAATGCCTATGACAAGCTCAAAGAGCGTAGGGATAAACAGAAGATGTACTACGATCGCAGCGTAAAGCGGTTACCTGAGATCAAGCCACATGAAACAGTGCGTATACGAATGGGAAAGACCTGGGAGCCGGCAACTGTTACTGCGCAGCATACAGCTCCTAGATCCTATGTAGTCTCAACACCTGACTGCACTGCATACCGTCGCAATCGTCGACATTTGTTGCTAACAAATGAGCCCCCAGTAGTGAGTACGGGACCACCCCTAGATGAAGCAGTGATACCGCCTGTCTCTACCACACCCGCGGTTCCTGTTAGTAATGCTGATTCGGCCCTGCCTGTTGCCAATGAAAGCAGCCCTCTGCCGACACAAGCAAAGTGTACCTCCAGTGGCCGTACTGTGAGAATGCCAGCAAGATACAAGGACTATGTTATGAACTGAACTGTTCTGTTACAGCAAACAATGCAAACATTTGAGCAAAGTTCATTTTATTGATTATTGCTTGATGATTGGTTAATCATTCATTCCAGGTTTATCTTGTTTTAAAGAAGGGGAGGTGTCATGATTAATTGTATAATTATAATACATTATCATAGCCTCCACGTGCTTGTAGAACTGGGCTTATGCAATAAATCTTGTTGTTGTTAACATGTCGCTTGTGTGCGAGTGAACATTATAGTGACCCCCATTTTTTATTTTCGGAAAATGATAAGCATAATATAATAAAACTTTTTGCAAAGTTTAAAAAAAAATTGTTGGAGTGGATACAGAGCCACTTTAAAGTTTTGAAAATTTAAAGTGGCTCTGAATCCGCTCCAACAAATGCATGCAAAGCAGAGCCAACTGCCATTGTTTAAAAATGTTCAAAGCCTATTTGTTTTTGTATTTTGTATAAACTGGAACGACTTCATCCGCTAAAAGCTGTTCTCCAAATAACGGTTGAGGTGGACGAAAAGAACTCGCTCCGTTCTTTATCTCCGCCATCGTGTGTCTGTTGCAATGAATGGCTGCTAACGCGAAGCAAACAACTCTTGCAAAATGTATTCTCTATCGCTCGTTAAAGCAAACGGTATTCTTCATACCCAGGATGTATTTGCCCCAATGCATTACATTTTTTGCCTGTTTGAGAAGCCATATCAAAACCTCGCGCTTCGTGTTTCATCAGGGGTTCCAAACTGTCACCACAAACCAATCTGTTTCTCGGAGTTTGGAACCCCTGATGAAACGCTCGCACTTGTTTTTGATATAAATGTGTATTAATTGACTGATTGGAAAAGGAAAAGGTGGCTTAGTATTCATTGTAGATTTTTGTGATAAGCTATGTTTGGATTGCCTATCCGGCCTTATTGAATATGATTATGCACATTCGACAATTTCATTATAATCGAAATCTCAGAAGTATTGATTGTTATCCACAAATGACACTATTACTGCTGTGTAATGTTTCTGTTTTTTAGATTAAGATGGGAAGTGTCCAACTAGTAAATGATCGACTCAAACAAAAAAATGAAGGCCACAGTAATTACAAACAACCGATGGCGATCAGTTAAATAACGAATCAAAACTATTTAGCCTCGCGTTAAAGAATCGCTTAAAGCACGTAGAAAGTATGTTTACCATGCAAAGCGATAAATAGTCCGGCGGCTAGCGCGAAATTTTAGGCGAATTGTGCACTTTTTGATACAAGCATGATACTTGGCACATTGATAGTAGTCAGATATAACACTAAGCTAGATTTACACAGGTTTCCATGAAGACCACAATTTATTAAAATTCATGAAATTTCACTGTTATAATAATATAACTGTCTGTGCTAATCGTCCTCGCAAAGTACAGCAAGGACGCAGCTCAACAAGGTTGAACCGAAAGCATATACAAGGCGCCTCTGGCAGCCGCTATGCGGTTCATGTAAGACCTTGGAGCACAGCCTACAGCCAGCTCGAATAAGCCGTATGTTGGTTTTTGCTGAGGGAGGAAAACCGGAGTACCCGGAGAAAAACCCTCGGAGCAGGATCGAGAGCCAACACAAACTCAGCCCACTTATGGCGTCACCACCGGGAATCGAACCCAGTGCCAAATTGGTGGAAGGCGAGTGCTCTCACCACTACGCCATACCTGCTCCCTGCAAGTACATCCACTAAAGCTATCATTTCAGAAAAACCCTCGGAGCAGGATCGAGAGCCAACACAAACTCAGCCCACTTATGGCGTCATCACCGGGAATCGAACCCAGTGCCAAATTGGTGGAAGGCGAGTGTTCTCACCACTACGCCATACCTGCTCCCTGCAAGTACATCCACTAAAGCTATCATTTCAGCGGTAAAAAAAAAAATGTACACAATGTATGTTGTGATTTATCACACGCCCCAGGACATTAAGTATCCTTCTCCATGGGAAATAAATCCTCAAAAATAAAGTGCAACGATGATCGAATATTAATTAAAGCTCTTTATCTTTTGGATGGGTTTCGGGTTGGTTTACTATTATCTGGCCTAATTTTCATTACAACTTACAGCGTTGGGCGTCGTTTCGTTGCCTAAATTTCGCGTTTTTTGCGTAAGACAGCGATTTATCTCCTTGAATAAAATGAAAGGACTTGAAAAAGTTATACATTTCAACCAAAACAGAAGTTCACATCTTCAATGTTGACTCCAGAAGTCACTTGCTTTGGACTTGTGAACTTCTAGAAGTAC